>CAIGQV010019171.1:5398388-5423672 GCA_903798115.1 Danio jaintianensis
TACACCATGTTAATAGCCATTCATTCAGAGCAAAAAGTCTACTGAACATAGTAAATCAAAATTTACTATGTTTATTTTGTTTTAGTAATCTTTAATCAAAATCTGACCATTTGTTTGTGCTCTGGAATGGCTGTCCTTCCCTGATGATGTCAGTTTGACAAAATGGGCAAAATATTCTTAGCCACGCCATGACTGACTGACCGATTGACTGGCCCACCCTCCTCCTTCCCTAAACCCAACCGACAGTGTTTTCAAAAGCATCGATTGAGCAGCGCCCACCCACTTCCCTAAACCCAACCGACAGTGTTTTCAAAAGCAATCTAGAAAAAGAAAAGCCCTTGTGGAAGCCTGATTTTTTTTACCACGTTTTCAGATTTTACCACATTCTCACCTTGTTATTTACTTGTTTATTTAAATTTTTTGGCTTGTGTTTTTGTCTTACCTGTTTTCTGGAACCATTCTTTGCTGGACTCGAACCCCGTCGTCGCAGTCAACTCCGCTCCACATCACAAGTCCGCCGACGCACGCGGCGAGCCACTGGGCAAACTGGTAACAGCCGTAAAGCCGCCCATATGGAGGTCAGCGGTCAGCTGGTAAGCGCAAAAAGGAATGGCATCATACCGCCCCGTAGCATTTGTTTTAAAGATGAAATGCAGCCATACGTGCCTCTGGCTACATAATTCACGATCTCCAGAAATGTATATAGGGCTACGTTTTCAGAATAAGCCTATGTTGTTATTTTGAAATGTTAGAAAATGAATGACTAAATTACACATGGCAACTTTAATGCAATATTGTTTGGTATATTTACCTTCGGTCCACGGCTCTCAATGATATTTGGTTTTTGGCCCTTCATATAAAAAAGTTTGAGCACTCCTGCGCTAGGTGATACACCGAGGAGTTATAAAGCAAAGTTTGAGAAACTGAACATTATTTTTACCCTTAACATATACGTAGCTTCTGCAAATAGTTTTGAGCCTGTTCACAAAAGTCTGCAATTTGTAAGTCCAACCGACAAAAATAAATAATAACGCACAAGCCCTAAAGTTAAGAACAAATTGTAAAGTATACTATCTAGCACTGTGTAGGCTGTAATTGAAAAAAATGGAGGGAGAAAAGGGAACGAGGGGAGAGTTATGTGGTAGCCGACCACCTCTGCAGTAACGCCAGCCAAATTCTTATGAGCTGACCTCTCCACTCTCCTCCGAGGCCAGAGATGCTCATAGATTCCATCTGTCTTCGCTCCCCGTCTGCGGTTCTTTCGCCTGACATGCTGTACATCTCATTTGAGTGTGCCGCTCTTCCCCAGGGCTGTGGCGGGACTTGCCCTCTGCACTCAGTAGGCGTCGAGTGACCAGATTCAAACCGATAACCTCGAGCCCTGCTCTCATTTTATATCTCTTCTGCTACTCTCTCTCTCTCGTTTGCTCATGCACTTTCCTACAGACTTTATTTCTGTTCCAGACAGACTCTATGGCAGATGTGTAAACAGGGACGTGCAGAAACACACACAAGGGATAATGTGCTGAATAATATTTTATGATAATTATAAGTCGATTGCCGAGTACACCTTATTACGCGGTTACTTAAATTGAATTATATATTGATTTTATTTTGGGTTTTAATAAAGTGCGCACACATGTTAATCCACATTGTTTGTCTTTGTAATGTTTAATCAAAATCTTTAAAAAATTGCTTCTCCTCTTTCATTTTGATGTCTTGGGCAGGACATACTTAACCACTGCCCTTCATTACTATCATATCATATCATACTTGAAGGAAACTACACTTCTAAACCCGGGTCAAGAGCTGTAGTTGCTACCACACAAGTTTGTTGAAAGATGCATACAAGAAATACTGAATCATTAACCTATTATTAATGCGTTAATCTATTGTTAATGCATTCTGGGAAACGCACCATTGAGTGGGATTCAAACAAACAATTCTGGCACTGGTATACACATTTTTGATCATAAAACTATGCTATTCTAAATGCTACTCTTGGTCTTTTTAAGGTAATTGGTTTACACAGTCATCGTTCATACACATTTTTACTACAAAAATTCTAGGACTTTTCCAAAACTTTCAGGTAAATATTCATGACCTAATGTTTCATGTAATGTCTATGTGTAATGTCTAAAAAAATGCACTTTCAAATTTATTACAGCATATCAAAACATATGTGCCAATCCATGTAGTTTATATTTATTTTTATATCTGTAAAATAGTTTTTAGGAAGTATCTGGCTGTCTGTGTAAAACTTGTAGAAATGTTGGCTTGTGTTTTTGCAAGACTTATATGGATAGTACAAATTAGCCTTTGGCACCCACAGTATCTTATCTCTGCTGTGAGAGATTGTTTCTGGACACGACACTCAAAATGTTTCTTGAATTACAGTGAAAGCGAGTGAAAGAGGCGCGAAGCTAAAACTGCTTTTGCTTTTTGAAATTTTTGAAGCTTTTGCTTTTGCCACTGAAGTTGCTTTTTACCCCACACAGAGAACATAACATGAAGGCATGGACATTTCAGGGCGTCACGGTGGCGCAGTGGGTAGCACGTTCGCCTCACAGCAAGAAGGTCACTGGTTCGAGCCTCGTCTGGGTCAGTTGGCGTTTCTGTGTAGAGTTTGCATGTTCTCCCCGTTTTCGCGTGGGTTTCCTCCGGGTGCTCCGGTTTCCCCCACAAGTCCAAAGACATGGAGTACAGGTGTATTGGGTAGGCTAAATTGTCCGTAGTGTATGTGTGTGAATAAGTGTGTATGGATGTTTCCCAGTGATGGGTTGCGGCTGGAAGGGCATCCGCTGCGTAAAACATATGCTGGATAAGTTGGCGGTTCATTCCGCTGTGGCGACCCCAGAGTAATAAAGGGACTAAGCCGAAAAGAAAATGAATGAATGAATTATCATTTCAAATATATTCAAGTACACAGGTATTTGTTATACAAATTTCCATGACTTTTTCCAAAAGATTTTGGGTTTATTTGTTTTTCCAAAACTTTTCTAGGCCTGGAAAATGCCTTATCAAAATTCCATGATTTTTCCAGGACTGTATGAACCCTGATTGTTTAAATTAATAAGGCTGAGAAATTCTCAGTTGCAGAATGTGTTGCATTAGTTTGGAAGTGCTTCATAAAGTAAGTTTATCTGTTATCTTTCTGTGTAGAGTTTGCATGTTCTCCCCGCGTTCGTGTGGGTTTCCTCCAGATGCTCCAGTTACCCCCACAGTCCAAAGACATGCGCTATAGGTGAATTGGATAAACTCAATTGGCTGTAGTGTGTGTTTCCCAGCACTGGGGTTTGCATCCTCGCTGTTGGGTTGCGGCTGGAAGGGTTTACGCCCCAACTACATGGCACATGTGATTGGTTGCAGTTGCCTTAGCAGAAAATTAGCTTTCTCCTCAACATTTAAAGACCTAATTTGTGTTTGCATTAGCAATCTGCAGCATGTTTTCAAATACCCCCTCCACCCTAGCTCCACCTGTGTATAGATCTGCTATGGGGGAGTTCATGTATGTTATGTCTGCAGCAGCAGTGTATTATATTCTTAGTGAATATACTGGCAGTATTTAGTCTCCATATAAATAAGCATTACTATACTAAATCTCTTTGAGAGTTGTCATGACAGAAATGTTGTAATCAGTGTGAATGAAGTTACCAAATGATTGTTATCACCCATTAAAAAGTAAAGCACACTTAATATGCACCTACTTAAAGGTGCCATAGAGTAGATTGATTTAGATTTAATGTAAATGAAGACATAATATTATAATAATCATAAATCAGAATAAATATCAACCTCTGCATAAACAGGTCATTTATATAATGTGTATTGGTGTTCTTTCATTCAAGAGAAATCACAGTAAGAGCTCAGCAGTTTACAGTACATGTGTTTGTTACCTCATTACAAACATACGTGGCAAATTTCACAATATACACGTTAAACTAACAAAAGATACATTTAAACAGACCTTATGCCTCTTCAGGGTGGCGCTGAATAAATTTATAATACATATATTCCACATTTTGCATTCTGATGCACTGAAAAGATGGAAGGTTCAGAATTGCTCCTTAAAGCCCATCGCAGACTGGACGCAAAGAAATAATATACCTAGTCGCAATGTTTTTTAGTATTCTAAACATTTTCTATGAGTGAATTCACACCAGTGCCGCCATTCGCATAATGTCACTTACCAACATATTTGTTTGTACAGTGTGCATGTGCTGGCCTTCAGTGTGCCACAATCTCCAGTTTTCAAAATAAGAGTCCCACATACATGGTAAGTTTAATATAAGATTAGATAAACTTAAAAATAAGGGGAAAAAACTATAATTGTAATCTCACTAGGAAAGGTTTTGGCCAAACGCAGTCTGGGTTGGGTATATTAATGATCTTGTATGGATTACGGTCTGTGTTTTGTTCCGATCGGCCACTTTTTCACTGGGCTTTTACATGAAAATCAGAATCAGATAAAGCTTTATTGCAGGTATGTTTACACATATGAGGTATTTGCTTTCGTGAAAGAAGTATCCACTTTGTAACAAAATGACAGTGATAGAACCAAAACAGAGATAATAAAGGAGTTAAAAAATAAGTAAATAGAAGTTACAAAATATTTACAAATGTATGTACATGTATATTACTATATACATTATTGTATGTATAGCTTTATACAACAGTTCTGTCTGGTTCTTGAATCTGATTGGCTGATAGCCATGCAATATTCTGCTAGTAACAGCGCTTGTACCGCCTCTTTGCCCTTCACTCTTGTGTATTACTCCACCCACATACAGCGACAAGCAGAGGACACTCTATAGTTTGACAAATATTGCAGCTGTTGGACAACATAATGTACTTTTGAGGCTTTTTTAGTCGAGAATGTAGTTGTTTAGATTGCAACTATGCAGTTTATTTATAAGGATAGTGCCTATTTTAAAATATTTATCATTTCTGAGAGACAGTGCATCGGTGGCCATTAGCCTGTCATTGAGCAGACCAAAGACAGTTGACGTTGTCCATTCACAAGATGGCGACAGAGACCGCATAATAAGCCCTTGGAAGATAAAACAGCGTAATTTCTAACTACAGCTGATCAAATCATTTTTAAACTGGTAAGTGATATTCTAAGTCAATCTCTCTCATTTGTATGTTGTAGTGCTGTATTTATACCATAAAATTGTAGTGTATTGAGTGTGAGATGGGACTCGCATATTAGGAATGTGTGTTGTGTTGGCAGAAAGAAAGAAGATATGCCCGCATGTGTTTAGCGTTTTTCCTTATCGCAAACACAACAGCAATCTGGTAGTGATTGCGCTGCTTTTTTTTCGGGGTTAATTATTGTGATATCCCAATTGCAACAGAGAAATACTGTAGACTGTAATACTGTAGGGAGATATCTCTGTAGACTGATGGCATTTCCTGCCGTTCAGCAATATAATCTTAAAATGTCAGCAAAATCACCTGTTTTGTCATCACTTTAGACATTACGCTAGAGAATCATTCAAATACTAGCTCTAAAGTGATGTTGGTGAATTAGTAACGGCTTCTGCTGTTGTGACGTCAGCTGCAGATGTGAATGAATGGCGGAAAGAAAGTAGTTCCTAATACAAAAGGGTTTTTAGACTTGGTTTGATTTTCTTTTTATATACATGATTATGCTGTCGAACTGTTGTATAAACAAAATATCACACTCGTAGCAGTGCAATGTGGTTGTATATCGTCACTGGTGGGACACCAAGGGACACAACGCACGCCTCCCACCGGTACCGATATACAGCCACATCGCACTGCTACTCGTGTGATATTGCTCATATATTATGTGCAAATTGAAATGTATGTTGTTAAGTAAATAAGTGTATATGTCTATAAATAGTGTGGTCCACGATTATTTTCAAGTGTTCATGAGATGCATTGCCTGAGGGAAGAAACTGTTCCTGCCTTTCTGGTGCACAGTGCTATGTATCGTCGATTAGACGGTCAAAGTTCAAAAAGGGAGTGTGCTGGATGTGAGGAGTCCAGAGTGATTTTGACAGCCATTTTGCTCACTCTGGATAAGTACAGTTCATGGAGAGTAGGAAGGGTTGTACCAGTGATTCGCAGTCCAAACTATGCGTCATAGTCTTCGGAGGTCAGATTTGCTAGCTGAGCTGAACCAGACAGTTATTGAAGTGCAGCGGACAGATTCAATGATGGTGGTGTAGTTTAATTTAAACTCTTTCAGCAGCTCCCATGGCAGGTTGAACTTCCTCAGCTGGCAGAGGAAATACACCCTCTGCTGGAGCTTTTTGACAATGGAGTCAATGTGAGTGTCCCACTTCAGGTCCTGGGAGATTGTGGTGCTGTCCATGATGCTCAGTGGGCATGTTTGAGCATGTTAAGGTTAGGTCTGATGACTGTGGAGTCATCTGCAAACTTCAGGAGGTTGACAGAGGAGTCTGTTGAAGTGCAGTCATTGGTGTAGAGGGAGAAGAGCAGTGGGCAGAGAACACATCCCTGGGGGCGCCAGTGATGATTGTATGGGTGCTAGATGAGAATTTTCTCAGCTTTACCAGCTGCTGCCTGTCTGTCACAGAGTAAATTTGGGCTGGAGGAGGTTTGGGATGATGGTGTTTAAAGCGGAGCTGAAGTCCAGAAACAAGATCCTCACATACAGTAGGTCTTTTGTCTGTCTAGGTGGTGCAAAACATAATGCAGCCCCATGTTGTCCGCACCATCCACAGAATGAGGAAACAATGGTGTTAGAGGTTTACGGTATGTTCATTTTCATTTATTAAAATCTTGTTATTTATCTATGCCTATATCCATATTTTATAAGGCACCTTTAAAAAAAATCTCACAATGACCCCACAATGCAGCTCAGTGGTTAGGACTGTTGCCTCACAGCAAGAAGGTCGCTGGTTCCAGTCCTGGCTGGGCCAGTTGGCATTTCTGTGTGGAGTTTGCATGTTCTCCCCGTGTTAGCGTGGGTTTCCTCCAGGTGCTCCAGTTTCCCCCACAGTCCAAAGACCATTTCAATGTAGTGATGTCATTGGCCCATGTACATTTCCTGCTTGTTGTCAAACTATTGCATAATTGTAACAAGAGGCAATTCAATCATAACTTGGCATTATAACAGTGATCATAACATTATTTATCAATATGTAGATCTTTTTGGATTTTCAGAAGCTAGAGAAATTAAATATGTATAACAGGAAATATGTTAGGACCATTGTTATTGTTTACATCCCTCAAAATGGTCTATAGGTGAATTGGCGCTATAATAGGCGCTATAGCTGAATTGGATTAACTAAATTGGTTGTAGTGCATGAGTGCATGTGAGAGTGTATGGGTGTTTTCCAGTACTGGGTTGCAGCTGGAAGGTCATCTGCTGCGTCAAACATATGCCAAAGTAGTTGGCGGTTCATTTCACCATGGCGACCCCTAATAATCAGGGACTAAGCCGAAGGAAAATGTATGAATGAATGATCCCACAATGCGCTGCAAATACCAGGGAACATTAATGCTTGCTATATTTCCTTAAGTGTGAAAAATAAATCACATGCCACATCAAGACACTTGACAGAAGTTTTTTAAATATATATATATGTTTTTAAAAAGTGAACATACTTTAGCGAATATTTATAATTAATTTACCACTTAGCAGAGAAAAAAGTAATCAAGCATTCCATAATGCACCTTTAACATCATTAAAGGCTCCTTATTATTCGTGTGCACAATATTCATTTAGGGAACGAGGGAGTTGATTGAGAAAAACAAAACTTATAGAGCTCAGGTTTAATGTTGTTTTATCTGTTATTGGGCAAACTCATGTATAGAAGTAGTCCTTGTTGGGAAAAAAAAAAATGTGAAAACCATCTAAATGCTCCTGAAAAGCGCACTTGAGCACCAGGAAATAACCTAGATGAATAGAAAGCGTATGCTCATTTGGTGTAATTGCTTTAAAATGACCTCTCTTATTCTCATATCGGAATAAGCTTTAGTCACGTCTGGCCCACGGTAAAGAGAGATGGGAAGATATTGTAATTATGAAAGCCATTCTGGCAGCGGCGTGCCCTGCTGATACTCAGGTATGTGTTTATCAATACTTTTTTAATTATACACCATTCCCATAATGAAAAGCTGAATCCTACAGTATGTGATTTGGTGATGCTAATTGCATCGGTGAGGTTAATGCCGAACAGTAAAACACAGAAAAGCCAGTTCCTGCTGGGAGTCTCATTTAAATACTGCGGCTCTAATTTCCTAATTTAATTTCCTGGGTGGTGCAGCCACATTACCCGCAGGGCCGAGAGGTGATGTTTCATGACTAAATCCTGATGAAATGCACCCCTTCATACAAATCATAATCAATATGGTATTGGGTTTTCAGACCTTGGGTTTTCTATTTGAAAGCATTAAGCTCCAGTCCTGTTACCCAATCTGACTGAGACATCACACAACTTCATTATGAATCAACGGACTCTGCTTTGATTCATACTGTCCAGCTTTTCTCTGAACAAAATCCTGTCTGTGGAATTGTGATGTGCTTGTGAGCTACTTTCTTGGCAATGTTCTCAATTGGGAATTTATATATTTAAATAGATGTAGTGGAAAACAGTGGGTTGTTTCAGTACATCCTATTGATTAGGATCTGACCTCACAGCTATAAGTTTAGGAACGTGGATGATGCCAGTATTCTTTCAGCGTATAATTTCAATGGTACATATATGCTGAGAGTATCAGAATACTTGTCAGTAGTGATGGGATGAAGCAAGCATTGTGAATCATTTGAGCCAATTGTTTTGCAACATGATTCACAGTTTTGAGGTTTTAGAAACCCCGCACAATGGCGACGTCTGCTGGTCATAACTGTAACAAAAAATCAGGCCAATATATCCATTTACCGCTTTTACAAATACACTGGGGGAAATAAGCATTGAACATGTCATGTTTTTTTCCTAGGAATATTATTTCTAAAGCACCTGTTGACATGGAAATGAACCAGGTGATTGGCTGGGCCATTGTACAGCTTGATTTTCTTTCTCTGAAAGCATTTGAGAGTTTCCTTGGCTGTTTTGGATCATTGTCTTGCTGAAATGTCCACCCTGGTGTCATCTTCATCATCCTGGTAATGTGGATGTTGGACTAAAGCAGCTAATATTAATTTACATTGACAAAGAGCAGAGGGTTGCTGAATGACTACCGAGAGATTTCAGCTGCTGTCTGGGCTTTCACTGCCTTTCTACACCTCACTTTCTTCATGTGTTCAATACTTTTTCACTGTGTCATTTCATTTTATTACACATAACTTCCTTTGTAAACTAATTAGTTTTGTTTTCTTTGCATATATGGATTTCTTTTTTTTTGTTACCAACATCCAGGGAAAATGTCAAGTCAACAGCACCTTTAGAAATATGTTTTCTAAGAAAAATTGTGACGTGTTCAGTACTTATTTCTGTTTAATTACACAAATGTCAAAATGTGCATAAGAGAGGCGTGCATTAAAGTGATGATTCTACTATTAAAGAAAGCTTAATGGCCAACTTGGATCAAATGTTGTTTGATAAGCAATCGCTTTACAATCATAGGATCATTGATTTTTATCGTTGTGACTTCTCTAGTATTATTGGCTATGTAAACTCAAAAATAGATCAATCCAATCCAGAGACACAGTCTGGTTTAAAAAACAAACAAAAAAAACATTATATACAATAGTTGGGTTTGTTCATATGTTATCCAAATTTTGCTTGAAACACAGCAATTTTCAGAGTGCATGTGAACACAATTATGCACCCTGAAAAACTGTGAATAGTAACTGTAGCATTGAACAAGCCATAAATTCATTAAGCCTATCATTTGCGGCAGGCCCTGCTGAAACCACTGTAATATTTTTATGGTTATTACAATGTTAATAACCATAATGTTAATATTTTAACGGAAAATGCCCTGGTGGTTAAAACCACTAAATCATACAGTATATGTCCCAAATCACACTAGAAACCATTCAAATGTACTGGTTTTAATTTATAACATTTGATGGTTTTGCCATATTTTTTATTCTTTTTTTGTACTGAAACCATTAGAACTTCTGTAATGATTTTTAAGATAACATCCTAAAGCGTACAAATCAAATAAAATTTACAGATAAAGGCCACTACATCTGGAATTAAATTGAATCATTTATATTTTTGATTTAGCAGACGCTTTTGTCCAAAGTGACTTACAACAATCTCTTTAAAGGTGCAGTATGTAATCTTGACACCCAGTGGTTTAACTAGGTATTGCACTCCTAGTTCATAACGCATTTTCACTCGGCCCCTCCTCTGATGACTCCACGCAAGCGCAGGTTGCCAGATTGACGACACGAACAGGAGCGTGCCTGAGTATCGAGCCTAAAGGCTGATTTAAGCCGTTTTCTGACTAAAAGCAACGGCACACGATAAAATAAATATTTTCCATATTAAAAGGGGTTTTTGTCCTAACCAACACCTGAAATTTCTATTTTAGAAACAGCTTCTAATTCTTGCTGCTGAACAACAGAGAACTATGACAGTGATCACCTCAGGTACATCTCATGTGCTTTATTCAGTGTTAAATGCTAATAATGTGAGTTTGAATGCCATTTTACATGACATTTATTGCCATACTACTGAAAGCAGCAGCAGATAGTTCACCTCAGATCTTATCAAATAAAATAAACCGTTTGAAATTGAGCTTTAGAACTGTGACTCAGTGCAAGCCAACAAATATCAGTGATTCAGCATCTACATTTAATAATGTTAAAGAGGTTTAATATGTATTAATTAGATTGTAAACCTTACCATTTCGTTGGAGTGCAGTAAGTGCACTATTCTGTACTTCTGAATGGCTGAATTTAAATTTCAGTGTACACGGGTTACACTGTAACCTGCTCACCTAATGTTTACGTTTGTAATATTTATATTATTTGCTAATTAATAACCACCTCATGTGGAACTCTAAATCCGCATCTCATTTCGTAGGTTGCTACTGCACTGGAGATCGCATCTCCGGTCGCGGACGCATGCTTTGAGAGCCTTCATGACTGAATGAACGAAATAAACGGTTTTCCACCAAGGCAACCCGGAGTGCTGAAATATAATTGGCTAAACTGAACACCAAAACAAACGTTCCAGCATGTAACAGACATTTTCAAAGCAAAATATCTGACTTTAGCATTGCTTTTCAGACAAATATGTTCACTTACCATGTTTCTTAAATATCTGCAAACATATTATGGTATTTTTATGCTTTAGAAGAGCCAAAAACTTACATACAGCACCTTTAAGTTGAATATTTCTTAAATCCACCATAGTATTTACTATATGAATAGCACTCCAAGGCACTTGAATTAATGCATCAGTAGTACCCTTACGGTGCTGTCTGAAATCCATGATACACATCCATAAAACATGTAAGGATTACTGTGGTCAAGGTTTTTCCACAAGAGTTCCTGCATTATAGCTGAATGAGAGCAAGTGTAAAGTCTGTGAAGTCACCCACCCAGTTGAAGTTCATCCACCTCCACCAGGTGAGAAGTTTCCTCCATCTTTTTTTTTTTCTTCCCCACATTATAACGCACACTTCAGAGGTGTGCGACAAATCCAGAAAAGGATAGTCTCTCAAGAGGCTTTCGCTCACAACTTCAATTAGATTGTATTGAACTTTATTAAATCATCTCCAGGCTGTCACTTCATTGCTGCTGCTACGTGAGAATCATTATTTATTTCGCTGTCAGGAGATCCCCACAGCGCCGACGCTCATCTGACAGAGACGTTTCCCGGTGGAAGAGGAAACGGAGCGGCCGACGACTGAGGGCTGGTGGGGGGTGAATTATCCTCTGAAGATTCGGAGACTGCTGCTGCCGACCACGGGAGACCGCTTTAACAAATCCTCTCTCATTTCCTCTGTATTCAAATGCAAAGCGAAAACCAAATGTTTGTTTTTTTTCTGTTTCAATTTTAAACAGTGAATATTAAAACAAGTCGTGTAAAGGCCAAGAAACTGAAATAAGTAGTTGTTATGCACCTCTTATCACTTTTTCGAGCTATATGGATATTATATAGAACGTGAAAATGTAGAACGTGGAAGTTGCTGAGACTTTTATTTCAGTATGTTGATGTACTTCCAACTGAAATTGAATATTAAGTAGGGGGCGGGGTTTTTTGTACGTCATTCCCTCATAACAAACTAACAATAAGAGGGGGGGGGCGTGGTTAAGAAAACATCGTGGCTGAAGCCGTCAAACTGACATCATAAGGACCGCCACTCCAAACACGGAAGTAAATGATCACTTTGGTTGAAGATGACCAAAACAAAAAAATTATTTACATGGATTAATTGTTCACCTAAAGAATAACAATGTGCACTAGCAAAATAAACATTGTAAATTTTCAGGCTGATTGATTTGACAATTTAAACTATTTTATGATGCTTTTGGCCAACAGGTCCAGCACTTTTAAAGTCACTGTGAAATGAAAATTAAAGTTTTTTAGATGTTAGTATCAGTATGGTAGTCTTAAGGTTATCTAATGAGCTAGTGTGCTTCAAAACAGTGACAAAATTCACATTTAGAAGTTGTATAATGTCTCATAAACTCAAACAAGACATGTCACTCGTATAATTTTGAATAGGGAAAAGTGTAAAGGGTCAATATTGTGAAGGAAGCCCCGCCTTCTAGTACAGGAGCCAATCATCGATTGCTATAAACTGAGGATTCTCCGGGGGAGGGGCTCAGAACATGGAACAGAAGGTGTGTTTTAAGGACTGTTTCGGCAGTTATGAACCCTCTGGAATCACAGTGAATACTTGCTCCACAATCATGAGAAATATATCCACATAAAGCTAGAAATTCTGCTTTTAAAGGGGTGGTCCACTACGATATCATATTTTAAACTTTAGTTGATGTGTAATGTAGCTGTGTGAACATAAACAACATCTCTGAATGTAAGATGCTCAAAGTACAATGCAAAGGGAGACATTGGCTTTTACAGAGTTAGCTTAGCAAAGCCTACAGCGAACGAACTTTGGGGACTACAAAAAAATACATCCGGGCTAGTGAGATGACAAGGGTTTGCGGTTACATGCATTTACCACGCACACACCCTGCGCAGCAAAGGGGCGTGGCCAGAAGTGCTGTAATGTTATAGCAGAGAAAGCTAAAATGTCGTCCAAACGCTGCTATTTCCACAGAGCTTCTTCTGTTTCTGTATTTGGGTTTCCAAAGGACACGACACAAAGACAGAAGTGCTTACAGTAAAATTTTAATTATGTTCCAGAGAATTATAAAAATATATATAGCAGGAATTTGACAAAGGAGAGCTTCCAGAATCTCTCCCAGTTCAGTGCTGGATTCGGCTAAAAGCTCCTCAAAGGAGCAGCTCCAACAAGCGGAAGCTGTGGACTGTGAGCCACAACCTGTAAGTATTTTTAATTTGTTAAAATTGATCTATGACATGCACAGTGTCTAGCGTTAACGGTATGTTGTAGCAAGGATGTAAACAACAGGAAATGCTGTTTGGCACCGCTAACAATTTAGCTACAAATTCATATTTATCAGTCAATCAGCTGTAAACATACAATCTTCAGCAGCGCTGCACCGTCTCTCTATACAGCTGCTTTCCCTGAGTTAATGAACTCACAAAAGATATGTGACTGTTTCATATTACTTACACATGCTTATTCCGAATATATGTGAAAGAAATGTAACGCGTTGAGTTAGGTAAAAAAAATACAGGATAGCTCGTCTGACTGCAGCAGAAAAATCAATCAAAGCTCACACGGGTCGCATTCCACATCTCGCACTTTATTCTCCTGTCAACAGCGTCACTGTATATTACAGAAATATAACTTAATTCGAGCATCAGAGAAAAATGAAAATAAACATCAGTCCCGCACATATGCTGTTCTCGTGTTACATGCGTCTACAGACTGTTCACACACACACACACATACATAAAAGGGCGATCCTCTCTTAAAGGAGCCACACCCTATTTTCACTCGTTACAGACACTTGTCAGATTTGATTTTAGAGAGCAGGCATGAGGTTCATCCTTCTCATTTTCTGTCTGATTAAGGCTCAAACAGATACTGCTAACAGCTACTCTGACTGACAGTATTTACACAGCTGAGGCAAAGCACATGCTTGTGGAGGCGTGATGCTTTACTGGTGACGTGGAGCCGATCCACGAATCACAGCACATTATGTTAGCTGACCAATCACAGTCTCGAGGGCGGACCTTTCAGAGGAACTAGGAAATATATGAGTCGTTTTCATGTTAGCTGAGTATCAATATATAATCAGATATATGAAAAAATAACACGATTCTTTACAAGTGAAGCATGAGCACACATTGCTTTGCATCTTATAAACACAACCAAGCCTTAAAATTACATTCTGGACCACCCCTTTAAACAAACCAACCACACATGAAAACAAATGTTCTCTGGTTTTGTTTTGTTTTTTTAAACGAACATGAGTAAAACGGAAATTACATGACAGCAACTACACGAACGCTCAGGAACTTGTAAACAAAGAGGCCGCTGTCATTTTGTTTAAATGCATTGGGTTAAATGCAGAGCACAAATTCTGAGAATGGGCCACCATACTTGGCCACGTGCAGGGTGTGAATTACAGGGGCAATTTGGGGGGATTAACCCCCCTAATTAATTACTCAAAACAAGATGTATGGGGTATAGTGAGAAATAGTTTTCTCAGATCTGAACACCCCTATAATGGTTCATACTATTGTGAATGCATAATCGCACTAATCAGTGTGTGCGAGGAAAAAAAAGGATTCAACAGTCTGAAAATGGCAGATCTAGAGAATCGCAAATATAATTTGCACCCTGGCCACATGTCATGACTTCCTTTCCTTTTTCCAACAGAACAGAAAGTCGCTAGATTTGTTGATCGGCATTTTATTTGAAATAAAGGGGCCCCGGTACCAGGTCTAGAATAAAATCATCAATGTTTTCCGTTAAATTGTAAGGGTGGTGTATATGTGGTATATACATTTAAAATCGTAGAATCTACATTTTCTACAGATATGCATCAATAAGACATTTATTTTACTGCAAATACATTTATTTACACTTGATTTATGCCACAGGAGATGAGTTATACACTTCCAAAGCTTGTTTATGAAAAAAAATATATATATCAAAAAGCACATCTCTTTTAAGGGGAGGAGTAGACCAACATTCCACAATCCACAAACAACAGCCTGATCAACTCTCTGAGAAGGAGATTTGTTGCACTGCAGGAATCAAATGGTTTTCTGACCACCTCCCCCTTCCCTTACTCTGACCCCCAATACCATAAAACTGCACATTTTAGAGTGGCTTTTTAGAGTGACCAGCCTAAGGCACAGCTGTGCAATAATCATGCAGTCAAATAAGCATCCTAATATGCCACACCTGTGAGGTGGATTGGATTATCTTTGCATAAGAAGTGCTCACTGACACAGATTTAGACAAATGTGTGAACAATATTTAGGCTACGTCTACACTAATCTGGATAAATTTGAAAACGGTGTTTTCGTCTATATTTCGTCTTCGCTCCATGTCCCCACAATCGTTTTCAATTCTTCCTTTTATCCCAACACAATCTCACGGCAATTCTTAACTTTTTGATTTAGTGGCTAATTCGTATAAATTCATATGATCTCATTCATAAAATTTAGTACGATTTTCTCATCCCCCAATGACGGTTGGGTTTAGGGGTGGTATCTACTCCTCCTTTTTAAAATTGTACATTTTCGTACGACTGAACTCGCGAACTAAACTGAGCTACGAATTCGCCACTGAACTGACAAAACGTAAAATACATATGTTTCCTCATGAGATCAGGCTGGTCATCCACACTAAAACAACTGAAACATGCAGTTCAGTACTGCGCACGCGCACAGACGTAAGACACTTTTACCTGCGTCATATCCACCTGTCGATTATTTACTTTCTGTCTTATTGAAATGTCCAAAATGTTGCAACTGCTTCCACCGCTGAACAACAGCTCCCAGTAAACATTCCATGTCCTTTGAAGAGAGACAATATGGAGCCTGTACAAACTGGCATGAATCTTTTTTAAAAAAGCTGTCAAATCGCACAGCATTCAAAACATCTGCTTTACAATGTCATCCACCATGTAAGCTGAATTGGTCATGACTACATCACATGACTAAAATGCGTCATCGTTTTCGAAAGCCTCTGTTTTCACAGTCCACACTGCAACTCAAACACGGCATTTTCAAAATTATCCACTTTGGACAGTTTTCAAAAAGATGCGTTTTTGTTTCTTCTGCCAAAAAAAATATGCGTTTTTAATTGAAAATGTATTAGTGCGGAGTGGACGTGGATTAAAAAAAAAAAAAAGAAAAAAAGAGGCCTTTTGTGTACATAGAAAAAGTTTTAGATCTTTCAGTTCAACTCATGAAAAGCGGTTTTGAGGTTTTTGGAATTTTACCTAAATAATTATTGCCACATTAACGACTCAAAATGTGTATCTATATTAAATAATATATTGTTTCGTTTTAAAATATAGTTAAAGACTTTGTTTGGTTTTTTTTTTTTTCAAAAAGTAATATTTCTATGGACAGAAAAACTGTCATTTCTGTAGAAAGAAGTCAAGAAAAAAAAACAAAAGAAAAAAATAATAATAATTTAGGACATGTGATTAAGAAAATAAATAGGCCTACACGATCGCTGCTATTCAGTACAGCATTAGCACTATAGCCTACTATCAGGAAGGAGCGGTAAACATGTCCTGTATTCTGTGTGCTCGCTGGAGGAGATTGCTGGCATATTGATTGATATCCTGTTGACAAGACGAATGAAATGGGAAGGAAATATGAGTAAAAGGTTTTGCTTGGCTGCACAAATTTGGTGAAAGGTCCAAACTGCCCAGAGAAAATACAGACTTCTTAACGGCGAGCTTGAGGTAAAATCCACATACAAGCCTGCCATCTAGAGGACAACACTGATAAAGCAACAATAACAATACTGCAGATTATTTCGATTTACTCTGGAATATTCTACTAAAATGAGGCCTTGACTTTTAAAACAAAAGCACGAGTTGTGTCATTAATGTATCTCAAGATTGATGGGGTGACTATTCGTTTGCTATTCTAAATAGTGTAAAATAATTAAAGAGTCACTCCGTACAGAAGGCTATGTGGCAGAATTATTAAAAATACTTTAACAAATTGACAGTTAAGATTTTTATAAGGTGCAAATATTTCCTTTACAAATTAATGTCCTTTTGAACTTTATTCATCAAATATCTTGACATTTATTTTATTGTGGTTTTCATAAAAATACATTAGCAGCAAAACATCAATGAAAAAATGCATTAGTTTTAACATCAATGAACATTCATTCATTTTCTTTTCGGCTTAGTCCCTTTATTAATCTGGGGTCGCCACAGCGGAATGAACCGCCGACTTATCCAGCATATGTTTTACACAACGGATGCCCTTCCAGCTGCAACCCATCACTGGGAAACATTCATTCACACACATACACTACGGACAATTTAGCCTACCCAATTCACCCGTACCGCATGTCTTTGGACTTATGGGGGAAACCGGAGCACCCGGAGGAAACCCACGCCAACACGGGGAAAACATGCAAACTCCACACAGAAACGCCAACTGACTCAGCCGAGGCTGGAACCAGCGACCTTCTTGCTGTGAGGCGGTCGTGCTACCCACTGCCGCCCTCACATTAATGAACAAATAATAATAATAAAAAAAAATCTTGAGCAGCCAATTAAAATGCTCTCTTGATTTCTGAAGGATTGTGACAATGAAAACTGGAGTAAATAGTGCTAAAAATACAGCTTTGGATAACAGGAATAACTTACGTTTTTCAAATAAATTAAAACAGAAAAGTTTTATTTTAAACTAATAATATCTATATATTTTTTTATCAACATAGGAGGTAAAAAACAACAACTTTTAAACAGAGGCATATACTTGAAAATGTTAGTAGAAATATCCATAAAAAAACAGCTAGAGAAAACCAAAATCATTAATAATATCAAACACACTCTCTCTCACACACACACACACAGCATTGAATTGAATTCTTTAATCCAAATTATTTTGCTTTAGTGGCATTGCTTCAGAACTGACCAGACGAAATGTTCAAATCACAATATTAACATTATTAAACACACAATCCATAAACATAATCAAAACAAATGAGAGTGATTTCCACAGATTCTCTTAAAACCTTTTCAATCCACAAGATGAATTCATCTAATTATGTAAAAAGCTGATTGTCAATGTAAACATAAATATGGTTTCAGCTTTTTTTTTTTTTTTTTACATCATTTGATCAAGTGTGCAAGAATTGTGTGGATGAACGCTATATGGCTTTACTTATGGCTTATGAGTTCTATATTTGCATCATCCATGAAATGACTACAGATAAATAACGCCTGACGACCACCTCAAAATATGGGATAGAAAATATACCTGCATTCCCATTCAAATCCAGAAATTCTTTCTAGAAAGAGTTAAACACATAAATATATACCGAAACTTTGTTGCTGTATCAGTTTTGGTTTCGCACTGGTGACCTAAAACTGAACCGTATAGTTTCAGTATGACTTAATTCATTCATTCTGAATAATAAATGTATAAATGTTGTTCATATAAGCACAAAAACAGAGATTCAGCAGTGTGCTACATGCCTCCGCATTGGCTGATCATTTTAATAACAAAAATAGTTGATAATAACCAAAAGAAATGCGCAGTGATACGCTTTGATTCTTTGTTATTTTGCATAAGCAGATGAAAAAAGCATGTAAACACTATTATGACATTAAAGAATCTCCATATTTGGCAGCCTTTCTGTTAAAGGGATAGTTTACCCAAATATATACTGTATGTATACATATTAAAACGTACATGAGTCTATTGGATGTTTGCAAGAGTTTGTTTCTGCATAAATCATCATAATAAAGTTACATCATCAGTTAGCATCTTGCACAGCAAAAAGCTGAATGTTTGTAAGAATCCACATCCACTGAGACGTTGACTTCAAGTGAATGTAAATGTATATAATACGTAATGTAACTTATAGACTTAAAACTTCATATAAGTATAATATAAAGTTGCATAACATCACATTTTGCAAAAATTGCACTCTTATTTTTTTTTTTTTTTAAGAAAATCTTGAGGGAACCCGATTTTTCGGTTATGATGTAATGGTAGCATCGATTAATGTTTGTTAATGGTTAACTTAAATGGATTATTATGAATATTATTGAACTTAAAACTGTCATTTCTGACCAAAATATTGAGTTCATACATTTTTCAAAATAATACTTCCAGTTAATTAAAACGTCCGTCTTCTATTTTCTGCTCTAGAAGTATACAGTGTGTTTGTTTTTATATGGGTTATTTTTGGACTGTTTTCTCTGCTGATTCAGACAAGACAGAGGTTCAATCGATAAAGCAATATTATGGATAAAATAATTTTTAACCATGGAAAAAAAAATCTATATTTTAACCAAAATAATAAAAAGAGTGCTGCAACCCTGATGTTAAAATCTGATTTTCTGTAGATTTTTATCATTTAATTTCAAAATGTATACTTTTTTTCCATTTAGTAACATTGGTTCTGTGGTAAAATGTAATTTTACGAAACTTTAACAATTCACTGTAAAAAGCAAACTGCACAAATCACCTCAAACATTGTCATGTATTTAAAACAAACATAACCTACTTTTAACGTTTCGATTTTATTATAGATGTGTTGTAGAACGCAGACCCTTTTTTTTTACTCAGAAATTGAAAGCCCCCATTATAAAAGCCTATCGAGTAATCCAGACGGTATCTTAATGATGAATGTGTTTCATACA
The DNA here is from genome assembly GCA_903798115.1 of Danio jaintianensis. Taxonomy (NCBI): domain Eukaryota; kingdom Metazoa; phylum Chordata; class Actinopteri; order Cypriniformes; family Danionidae; genus Danio; species Danio jaintianensis. The sequence goes on from CAIGQV010019171.1 coordinate 5,418,250, forward strand.
AACACAGCTTTGTGCTTCACAAGATTTGAAAGAAATAGTTGACCCAAAATGAAAATTTTTTACTCACCCTCAAGCCATCATGGGTGTTTATGACTTTCTTCTGTCAGACGAACACAGTCAGAGTAGTTTTAACTTTTATTATGACTCTTCAGGCTGTATAATGGTGTTGGATAGTGACTTGTATTTTGATGCTTCCAAAAAGCGCGTAAATTCATCATAAAACTAACCCATATGCAGCCAGGTGGTTATTGCACCTATTAGTGCTGGGCAAAGATTAATTGTGATTAATAAAGGATAATATTTGGAAATGCATCCAAAATAAAGTTTGTTTTGACATAAGAAATGTGTGTATACCGTGTATATTTATTATGCATATATATAAATACACACATATATCTGAGAAAATGTTTATTTATATTTAAAATATATATATATATTTATAATACATATGCACAGTATATAATACAGATTATATATACATTTAAATATCTATGCCAAAAACATTGTATAGTTTTGCTTTTTGTATACTTTTAATAGTTTTGTTTTGTACAGTCCTGTGTTAATGTGTGCGTATTACATAAACATCATAAATATATATAATACACATATATCTTAAGTCCAAACAAACTTTTATTTTGAACGCTATTAATCATGATTAATCTTGACCAAGCACTAAAAAATATATACATTTTTTCAATGATAAACTTCAATCACAGACTTTCAGCGTTGACCGAATGCGCGTTTGTAAGACACATTTGTAATGCCACATGACGCATATCTGCCGAATTACATAAAACGCATTTATAGCGGAAGAACCAGTGAAAGTAGATGAACAAGGATAACTAAACAACGGTAACCAATTGAAAGTGGAAAACAAGTAGTTAACATTTCAGAGGATTTCACTGCAAGAAGAAGAGCGTGAGTTTTCGCACAGTTGTCGAGAACGTATATTCGTCAGCTGCCGTAAGTCATTGATTTGAGCTTATAATTAAAAAATGTACAATATTTTTGTTACAAAAACACATCAATCTGCTTTATCAGACATGTGTTAACCCTCTTGCAGCGTATGGGTTGTTTTTACGATAGATTTATGCGCTTTTGAAATCTTCGAAAAAAGGGACACTATCTAACACCATTAAAATAGCATCGAAGAGCCAGGATTATATTTAAAAGTACTCCGACTGTGTTCGTCGGACTAAAGAAAGTTATATATACACTGAGAATAGCTTGAGGGTGAGTAAATAATAGGGTAATTTTGAAATGTGTTAACCCTCTTGTAGTGTATGACTTATTTTTACGAGGGATTTATGCACTTTTGGAAGCTTCAAAATAAAAGTCACTATCCAACACCATTATACAGCATTGAAGAACCAGGATTATTTATAAAACTACTCCGACTGTGTTCGTCTGACAAAAGAAAGTCATATATATATATATATATATATATATATATATATATGTAGAGAATAGTTTGATGGTGAGTAAATTATGGGGTAATTTTTACACGTGTTAATCCTCTTGTAGAGTAGGGGTTATTTTTACAAGGGATTTATGCACTTTTGGAAGCTTCAAAATAAAAGTCACTATCCAACACCATTATACAGCATTGAAGAACCAGGATTATATTTAAAACTACTCCCGACTGTGCTCGTCTGACAGAAGAAAGTCATACACACAGAGAATAGTTTAAGCGCGAGTAAATTATGGGGTCATTTTCATTTTTGGGTGAACCATTGCTTTAATTGACGTCCTGGAGTCCTGTTGTAGATTATTGTAATGTTTTTAAATCAGCCTCCATTTTCATATCTGGGTGAACTATATAACTGCAACTTTTTAAAGATCTTTTGTTTGTTTTTTTTTCTTTAGCACCGAACACACTTTGGAGTGACCTATTTTTGTAACACAGTCCCTAAAAAAAATAATAAATCCTTGATCTGTAGCAAACACAACTCGACCTCGCATATAAAAATCTGTCACTGTGAAAAGATAACAGAGCCAAATCCAGTGAGAACAAACAGTAACAGTGTTTCCCATTAAAGCGAAGGCTTTTTAGTGCTGACACATAAAACGCTCGTGGATGAATGTTCAAACACGAGAAAAAAAAGCGTCGCTGTCTTCATATGTTTGGCAACATCACAGCAGTTTAAAAGTCATCTGATAAAGATCGAAGGCCGATCGCAGACGCACAAACCTCCTGTCAGGATTGTAGAAGGAGGATCAGAGACAAAAAAGAGAGCTTGTATAAGCGCAGCAGGGGCATCCCAGATGGCAGACCGCATGACGTCTCTTTAAAGCTCCATGACAGGTCACCTTTGTAGTCAGCGAAGCCACTGCCACCTTGCAAAATTTGGCATTATGTTAATGAAGGCAGTTGAGTTTGGTTTGGGCCTCCAGAGACTCCACACGTGCTACAGCCGAGCAAGCATGGGCTTCTGGGTAGGAATTTTACCTCCTGTGTGTCAGAGGGAAAAGAAGAGTAAACAAGTTAAAAAAGAACAGAGTCATGACGGTACGGCGCAGCGACACGACAACAACTGGGTCACGGTGGAGGAGCAGGCAAACACAGAGGATATTTAAAACTTTCCTTATTCAACAAGAGCTTGATATATGGTAAAAGAAAGCAATATTAGATCTGCTTAGCAGCAGGGACACAATAAGCTCTCTGATATACCGTGGCTAAATCTGTTAAAAAAAATTATGCATATATATGTGCAGTAATGGCATAATGGTAATAGTGTATGTTTTCAAATTCAATAAAAATAAACATTTAATACAATTGAACATAGAGAAATATACTGTGTCATAAAAATCACACACACACACACACACACACACACAAATATACATACTGTAAATGCAATACATGGTGTGTTCTGTAGCCATCAAAAAAAGTAGGCTATACAGTGCTCAGCATATACAAGTACACCCCTCACAAATCTCTCATTTAAATTCATATAAAATTCGATATAAATTTCTATAGGATGCTTTACAATATTATATTTGTGCATATACATTAGATTAGTCAGTAATGAAGCCAAATCTGGAGCTAACCTAACAAAACAGTTTACAATAACAGTCCAAAAATTAGTAGGTCAAATTTATATGTTAGGGAAAATTATACAAAAAAACTTTTAAAAGAGCAAAAATCAAGAGAAACAAAAAAATATATAAAACGCTGAAATTTTGTAGTTTGTCATTTTTATATATATATATATATATTGCGTGAATTTAAATGTTTTATCTTTGTATTTCTAAAGATGTTTGGTGACTAAAATTATATTTTAATAAATATATCTGTTTAATAAATCTGTTTGTTCAAATGTACCAAAATATATTGCCTATATTCACTGAGAAATGGATAAAAATATTCATTTTTAAAATGGGGTGTATTCATTTATGCTAAGCACTATATACACATGTAACTATATATATATTAAGGCTGGACGATATGAACCAAAATCAAAGCCTCGATTAATTGAATATTTTACCTCGATTTCAATTATTGAACAATTATTTTATTTTCAATGTAATTATTCATTTACTTTTTTTCTCCTCTCGTAGTTCATTATGTTACCATTTGTACTGTAAATATACTCAACTATTAAAGGTATTTTTCGAATGAAAGAGCAGGTTTCTATTCTTTATGGTGTTAAAATAATTGAAGGAAACAAACTATGATCATTTGTCATAGTTTACATATATATTTACATAGTTTACTTATATATTTTGGTTTTTGCCTTTAACTGTATATATACAGTTTTATCATGTTTTTGATTTCTAAGCAAATTAAACTTTAGCATAAATTGTTTGTGAAGATATTCTAAACAAATCTCAATATATATTGTACGTACAGTTGAAATCAGAATTATTAAACCCCCTTTGATTTTTTTTCTTTTTTAAATATTTCCCAAATAATGTTTAACAGAGCAAGGAAATTTTCACAGTATGTCTGATAATATTTTTTCTTCTGGAGAAAGTCTTATTTGTTTTATTTCAGGCTAGAATAAAAGCAGTTTTGAATTTTTTAAAAACCATTTTAAGGTCAAAATTATTAGCCCCTTTAAGCTATATTTTTTTTCGATAGTCTACAGACAAAACCATCGCTATACAATAACTTGCCTAATTACCCTATCCTGCCTAGTTAACCTAATTAACCTAGTTAAGCCTTTAAATGTCACTTTAAGCTGTATAGAAGTGTCTTGAAAAATATCTAGTAAAATATTATTTACTGTCATCATGGCAAAGATAAAATAAGTCAGTTATTAGAAATGAGTTATTAAAACTATTATGTTTAGAAATGTGTTGAACAAAATCTTTCCTTTAAACAGAAATTGGGGAGAAAAAAAAACAGGGGGGCTATATATATATATATATATATATATGTATATATTATACTATTATATACTATATATTTTTTCATTTTAATTAAAATGTTGGTAATTTTGTTATGTGACTTTGTCATGTTTAAATCATTTAGATTTTTGATGTGACTTTTTAACTATTTATTTTAACTTTGTTTTCAGCATTTTTAGTTTTTCTAAAATAATAGAATATTATGTAGTCATAATATTTAGCTTTAGTTTTATTTTCTTAATTTGGTGCAAGTCAACCCAAATACCAAAATGATAAAATAACAAAAATGGATTTTTCAAATAACAACCTATTTTACATCCCATTTCCCATGATTTTACCTTCCTTGCATTTATCACATAAAAGTTGACCCTTACTGAATTGTTGGATGCAATATGTTTTCACAGGGTAAGCTGCTGTATCTCATGTGTATACAAGTCAAAACCACATATCATTAACCGTATACATCATATATACTGCAGATTGAGTAGTATGTCATACTTCCTATTCTTCAACACAAACTATTTAGACGAGACATGACATCACTCTTACCCAGTGTATCCTCCAATGAATTCACTGCAATCTTGTTCACCTTCAGCGTCACCTGATCTCCTCTGTGACAGAGAGGGCGCACCAATTAAACCACATGTCATTATTTAAACATCATATATTTAATGATATAGAAACTACAGGTATTTGGACGTACACTTTGAGCTTCCTCACAGCGTTGAGTCTCAGTAGCGCTGCTAGAACGTTCTTCTGCAGGTCTGAGGATAAAACTTCATAACACATCAGACGACCTGACAACATCAAGAATCACACACACACGCACGCACGCACGCACGCACGCACGCACACACACACACACACACACACACACACAAAGAGAAATCAGAAAACTCAAACTCAAAGTCACCTTTTTGTGGGTCTTGAGCCCTATTCAGGTGGTAATTGTTGTTTAGAAGTACGCAAGGAATTTTCAACATTTACAGATGTTTTTATAGCCGTACGAATCCAAAATGTTGGTGTTTTTTTCGTCTCTCACAATCAGTGTAAATATTACTGGCTGAATT
>CAIGQV010019171.1:5423682-5442844 GCA_903798115.1 Danio jaintianensis
TTTCGGAAGCACACCCCAGGTTGTGTGGTGATTTAATCGCTGTCTGAAACCACATCTCTGAGTTTATAAAGAAGATCAATCCAAAAGTCGTTTTGTAAATCCTTTTTTGGCCACTGAAATCTTTATCTATCTTATCTTTATCTGAAAGCATGTTAAATCATTGAAGAGCTATGGAGAATTTGGTTTTACAGACATCCCATGAGAAACAACAGAAAGACCTCTAGGAAATCTATTTACAAGAGGACACAGCAGAGGAGGTGCGAAATCAAATTGTTGGAGATTGATGTTAGTAAGCAAACAGGATCTGGTTTGTAAACGGTTTAAACTTTCACAGTTAAACCATTGTGAACCGGTGTTACCTGCTAATATGAGTTTCAGTGCAAAGTCCCTCACGCCGGGAATAAACTCCTTCTCCGTCAGGTTGTCATTAGTCTCCTCACATAGATAGCGGCAAACCACCTACGCAAACAACACAAAATCAGTATGACCTCCAATAGTTGTGTCCTAGAAGAAAGCAGATTGTGAAAACCCTTAAGGAGAAAAGCCTAACTATACAGAAATGACTGTTTAACTATTCCTATATACTCGAGCTATTCAATTTGCAGCCTGCAAGCCAAATCCTCTTTTTAGGAAGTTTTTTTTTTTTCTCTGTGTAAGGAAAAAACAAATAATACCATACCAGAAGCTGAACAAATCAGGGTCTGCATTCACAAATCATTGTATCTTACCACTAAAATTTAAGCTAAGACTTTTCTCTTAAAACCTATTTGAAAAGCTGCTGAGATGAACGTTTACTAAGGAATAAGAGTAGTCTTAAGCTAAGAGTGAGGTCGGGTTTGACCTCATTGCTATGGATGATGTCAGCGTGCTTACTAACTATGCACACAGTGATTGGCTGATGGGGAGGGGAGGAGACTTTGTCCAAGATTAATTCATGGAAACTCTGTGGAGCATGATGTTATGTTGCCATTTTCCAAGGCTCAAAGAAGTATTGCCTTCTAAAAAGTTTGCTCCTTGCTATTAATGTTTTAGATTTTCTTCCAGTGTAACAAATTTATGTATTTTCTTAGAAAATAATTAAGCAAATATATTTTCAAATATTCTTGGTAAATATTTTGGAAAATATATAAACAGTTAAGCCTTGTTTATACTTCTCAGTCGAGTGATCGGCGAGACCCACGGCGCATGCAGTGCCCGTTGCCGTGCACTTATATTTCTGCGTGCTATTTGTGTTGCTCTGCAATAACACTTCCGAAACATTAGCTGGCAGTAGGTTTTTATGTTCCTCTGTGTCGAGTTTCTTCGCTGGTGTTTTGTTTATTCTGAACGCTACCTAATGTACAAGTGGCTCAAACTCGCTCATTTTGAGGGCGGGAACCAGCGGACGTGCAACAACTTTAACTATAAGGTTAACATAAAACAACAGTCTCCATCTGGAGCTCCTTCACAGGACTCGACACTTGTAAATACTCGCTCCATCGGGCTCGCGACGCTCTCACCCCCGCCCACACTCGTCAGCGCTACCAAGCCGACCAATCACAGAGCTTGCGCTATGCGTCGTTGCGACGTGTATTTACATTTTTTGAGAGGTGTGTGTCAGCAAATCTAAAAACCTATAAACCTAATGCGCATGTCTTTGGACTGTGGGGGAAACTGGAGCACCCGGAGGAAACCCATGCCAACACGGGGAGAACATGCAAACTCCACACAGAAATGCCAACTGACCCAGCCGGGACTCAAACCTTCTTGCTGTGAGGCGTCAGTGCTAACCAATGAGCCATCGTGTCGCACTTTAACACTTTAAGATGTTTCGTGAATACAGCCCCTGTGCTCCTAGTTTGAATTTTACAGTGCAATTTTTAAGCTTGGAGCAGATGCGTTCACTTCAGAACACCAAGAGTGCCATTTAAATTCACATTTAAATACATGTCTGTTACAAACCACAAACCACAGATACTTTGAAAATCACATGAAACAGCCTGAACTTTTCTAAATAGATTGTTCTGTGATCAAAGGCAGCGACTGTCCCCCAATCACCACTAACATTGCACAGTTTGTCACAGTGAGTACATTTTCACATCGTTACATAAACTTGCAATGGTTGGTTATCAAATGGGATTTTTTTTAAGATACTGGTGACAAATTTAAAAACTTTTGAAACAGTACTGATCCCTAAATGGTGCATGAGCCGATCCTTAAAAATGACACAAAAATGATGGTGGATGACATTTAAAAAAATGGCTTTTTAAATCAAAATGTTTTAAAGATTTTAAATATGTTTATGTATGAAACATAAGCAATACATTTAGTTGAATTCAAAATATAACTTAACCCAACTCACCTCAAACAAGCCACCTAACCCATTCATTCATTTTCTTTTCGGTTTAGTCCCTTTATTTATCTGGGGTCGCTACAGCGGAATGAAGCGCCAACTTATCCAGCATATGTTTTACGCAGCTAATGCCCTTTCAGCTGCAACTCAGTAATGGGAAACACCCATACACTCTCATTCATACACTACGGACAATTTAGCTTACCCAATTTACCTATAGTGCATGTCTTTGGACTTGTGGGGGAAACCAGAGCACCTGGAGGAAACCCACGCGAACAGGGGGAGATCATGCAAACTCCACACAGAAATGCCAACTGACCCAGCCGAGGCTCGAACCAGCGACCTTCTTGCTGTGAGGTGACAGCGCTACCCACTGCACCACCGCGCCAACCCGCCACCTCACCCAACTATAATCATTTTCTAAATGTTACTATTCTTGGCATATCACAAACCAGTTTCAAATTTCAGAAATACTTTTGCAAATGTATGACCTTATATGTATTCTCTGCCAAAAGCCACACCTACTATCTCGACTACAAGTCCTGACCTATGAGATTGTGTAAAATATTTTTCACTATGAATGTTCCGTTTTGATGTTACATGTTAATGTGTCACCTGGTATCCTTGAAGGAAGGGGTCCAGAACGGTACACAGGAAAGCGAGGGTGCCGTGACCGTCCGCTGACATCACAATTTCATGCTCCAACACCTGCAACACTCCACGCTTCATCAGCAAATAACAGGCTTCTTCAAAGTCCTACAAAATCACACATGCATGCGTTAATATGTCATTTAAATATCATATGCAGGACTGGTTACACAAAGCAGACTTATTACTCATAATTTCATTACTTTAGTTACTTTTCGTTACAACCTTCAAAATTGATAATCAGATAAATTTGGTTTAAAAGGGACCTATTATGCAAAAATCACTTTTAAAAGGGGTTTAAATGCAGTTTTGTTGCAACAGTGTGTGAACATAACCAACCTCTAATGGTAAAAATTTATTAATTCTATTTTTACAATCACATTATTATTGACAGTCTCTTTCTCATTAGCATAGACAGCCCTGAGTGAGAAGCAAACGTTCGCCATTAGAGTTTTGAATCTGGCACTGAAGCCTAACCATAACAATGGGCAAAAAACAAAGCACTATAAAAGTTATATTTTGATAAATGGAAAGTTAAATTTAAGATGCTCCCCCAAAAAAGTCCCAGATATTCCATGACTTGGACTAAAAAAAATAACTCCTAAATTTCAATGTCTGGATTAGACCTTTTAAAATTCCATGATATTCCAGAAATGCCGTTACTCTGAATAAACCCTACTGGATGTCATTAGGGTTCATGTGCATGTAAAGACAGATGTCCCAAAACGTTTGCCAGTATATATGTATATTGTGAACTGTGATCATCAAATGATTCACAAACGTATGCAGTTTGTGGTCATTAAGGTTGTTATGCACTTTATGGTCAGATGATGTGTGTGTTTGAATCGAGATTGAGGTTCACCAACAACACTCATTGAATCCTATGAAAGGGTATATACAGGAATCAGAGAGTCAAATTCAATACTTTTTAAGACTTTTCCATACATTTTAGTTAGGGATGCAACGATTATAGATTTTGATTGTACGATTATAGTCTGAGGAATAATCACGGTTTCACGGTTATCATGATTATTATGCATTCATTAATTTCAAAACACTACTAGTTTAGAAAATTACATGAAAACTCCTTATATTTTCAAGTGCTATTTATTACTGCTCAGTAATTAATTAATACAGCACAAAATAATAATAAAAAACAAACAGTAGTCCAGGGCGTCCAATGGCGATCGCCTAACAGCAAGAAGGTCGCTGGTTCGAGCTTTGGCTGGGCCAGTTGGCATTTCTGTGTGGAGTTTGCATGTTCTCCTCGTGTTCACGTGGGTTTCCTCCAGGTGCTCCGGTTTCCCCCACAGTCCAAAGACATGCACTATAGGTGAATTGGGTAAGCTAAATTGTCCATAGTGTATGTGTGTGAATGAGGGTGTATGGATGTTTTCCAGTGATGGGTTGCAGCTGGAAGGGCCTCTGCTGTGTAAAACATATGCTGGATAAGTTGGCGGTTCATTCCGCTGTGGCGACCCCAGATTAATAAAGAGACTAAGCCAAAAAGAAAATGAATGGATGAAACAGTGGTCCATTTCTCTTTGGACTTAAAAATAAGTGAAGAATGTTTTTGACATTTAAACATAAGTGATAATTTTACAATGAAAATAAATGACAAAACAATGAATAAATAAATAAATAAAAATAAGAATAAATAAAAAAAATAGTATTTGTCTAATGTAAATCTAAAGTATTTCCCTTTTAAAGAGAACAAATGTAGTCCAAGGCTGCCGAACCTCTGTCTGAAAGGCACTTTTGATCAACTATATTACAAAATTGTTTGGTATTTTCCTTTTCATTTAGAGTAGAAATCTGTAACTTATATTCCATACAAAGTATGAAGCTGATCGGTCAGTTCTTGTTACGTGACTCGCCGTGCACTCGCGGCATTCCGAAAAGTTTAGATGCTTTCAACTAGGTGCGCCTGAAAGCGCGAGCGTGCATTGCTCCCAATATGCACACACAAGCCGCGCGCCTCCACTGGAAACAATGAACTTGCGCAGGCAAAAGACACAATATGTGAACTGCCCTTAGTTGATAGCCTCAGCCATAGTTCATCCAGTGTGCGTGGGTATTAGCCTCGGTGTACAAGCTCGGAACTTTAAACTAGGGCACAGTTGGCTTAACTTTGTTTAGTTGCAGCAGTTTTGTTCTGTGCAGAAACACGGTGTTGAGAAGCCTTTACGATTAATTAACTGTGATGAATTAAAGCACGGCTAATAGTGAAATCGATTAATCGTTGCATCCCTAATTTTAGTACCTCATTGCCACATTAGATTTCAACCAGTAACATTGGCGACATTTAACCTTACAGTATATTTACTAAATACTGATCGTAAGAAGCAAATCCTTAACAAAAAGATTATTCATTTACTGAATAAAAATGCTATTCCAGCAGGTGGCACCTATAGAACATCAGTAATAACGCTGTCGCCTTGGTTACTGCAGTAAACAAAGCAGCGTGATGTCGAATCTAGCAGGATTTTATCGATTTAGGATTTTGAACTACACAGCATCCCAATATTGGCAGATTAAATTTATACATTGTACAATCAAAACTAAAATAGCATTTAAGACTTTTTAATACTTTTTAAGGGCCTTAAATTTCTCTAAATTGATTTATCAGCTTTTAATACTTTTGAAATATTAATAGGGAAATCTTCTTAAGCAATATTATTATTGTTACACAGCACAACGGTCAAACACTGGTATCAACTGAAAAAGTAATCTCAAAAGCCAACCTGCACTGAGTCCCCAGGACACAGGATAAATTCATTGGAGAACATGTTCCTCAGGAAGCTGAAACAGTTGCAGATGTCATCTGGAATGAACAACACCGCGATTGTAAATAATCCAGAGTTCAACAAGTGAAAACCTTTAGCAAAAACCACCCTCTCGTACCTTTTCTACTGGAGTTTGCGCTCTGCATGGCCACGGCTAACAGAGCAGGTCTCAGAAACACGTGGAGGATCTGGTTTCTGTAGGAGGCGCAGGAGAGCACAACGACCGCTCGGTGAAACACAGCTTCTTCTGCGCTCATCTGGACCTGCGGAGAGTCTGTGGCGCTCAGCTGAACGCGTCCTGAGGAAACACTCAACAGGTGTCTGTGCAGAGCTAAACTACTCCGGATGACTTCAGTGCAGGACTCGTGATCTGCAGAAAGAGACAGAAATATAATTATATAATTAAGAAAACAATTAGAAGAAAACAAATTTGTTCTAAATATTGCCTCAGTGACCATGATCTTAAAAATGGAAAAAGGGAGACATCAAAAATCCTGAGCTCCTAAAGAACAGTGAATATGTCAAAATTGTGACACAAATCAATCTGAATTATTTTAATAATTTAATAATTAATAATTTATTCTTTAATTTAAACGACTTTCGAAAAACTTGACATCTTAACTGGCGTGCAAATATGTGTGCACCATCTCCACCATAAGAAAGAGTTCATCTAAATTCATGTGCCTTATTTAAATACTATACAATTTTTATTCTTGTAATTATTATAATGATTAAAAGTATTGTCTATTTTTATTTTTCCCATTTATGTTAAATATGTAACATATTTTATACATATCTACACTACCTGACAAAAGTCTTGTCGTCGATCCCAGTTGTAAGAGCCACAAATAATAACTTGACTTCTAGTTGATCATTTGGAAAAGTGACAGAAGGTAGATTTTTCCGCTGAATGATCTGTTGAACTGCATCCCAATCATCACAAATACTGCAGAAGACCTATTGAAACCCGCATGGAGCCAAGATTCTCACAGAAATCAGTCAAGTTTGGTGAAGGAAAAATCATGGTTTGGGGTTACATTCAGTATGGGGGCGTGTGAGAGATTTGCAGAGTGGATGGCAACATCAACAGCCTGAGGTATCAAGACATTTGTGCTGCCCATTACATTACAAACCACAGGACAGGGCAAATTCTTCAGCAGGATAGCGCTCCTTCTCATACTTCAGCCTCCACATCAAAGTTGCTGAAAGTAAAGAAGGTCAAGGTGCTCCAGGATTGGCCAGCCCAGTCACCAGACATGAACATTATTGAGCATGTCTGGGGTAAGATGAAGGAGGAGGCATTGAAGATGAATCCAAAGAATCTTGATGAACTCTGGGAGTCCTGCAAGAACGCTTTCTTTGCCATTCCAGATGACTTTATTAATAAGTTATTTGAGTCATTGCAGAGATGTATGGATGCAGTCCTCCAAGCTCATGGGAGTCATACACAATATTAATTCTTTTTCCACTGCACCATGACTTTGGGCCCTATCATACACCCGGTGCAATAAGGCGTAAGACGTGCTTGCTCTGACGTGTTGCTATTTTCAGACCAACGCAACCTTAATTTTCCCATTTTCTGCCAAGTTGTTTAAATAGCAAATCCATTTGTGCCACTTTGTGGACTCATGGGTGTTCCCGTCTAGAAAAGAGGTGTAGCATTGTTGGCGCGTTGCTATTTTGAGGAACTAAAATAGACTGTGCAATAGACCAGCTGAAAGCAGGTCTAAAGTCCAGCGCAGAGCGCGTTAGTTGTGCCCCTCGCTTACACATTGCTTAAAACACGCAGGATGTACAGAAATACGCAAATATCTTTACAAATGAAAAAGAATTAAAGGATTAAAATATTACAAAGATTATTACTTTCTACATAAATATAAAAACCACTGCCTCCATGCCTTCATCTCGGGGGGCTTTTTTAGTTTATTCATGACAACTCATTTTTGTATAATGTTATTATTAGTAGTAGTATTATTTATATTATATGCATATTTATATTTGTTTTATTAAAAACAAGCTTAGATTTGTCCACCTGTCAGGTTTTGGACCATATGGGGCATAGGACGCGTGTTTGGATATAACTGTTTTTTGACCACACTTTGTTATTATTGTTCATTTATTCGTTTGCTGGAAATTAGAACTGAATTTAGAAATAGTTTTGAAACAAATCTTTGCGCTTAACCAACGAAAATAATTATGTAGGCTAATGGATGTCTGTGTGTACCACACCGTTACCTTATATACGAAAGAGAGAAAGAGAAAGTGAAAGTGAAAGTAAAGGCCGATTGGAGAAGGCTCATTCTTTATCCTCTCCTGCAGATGCTCTGTTTAACCGTTTTCTGCCAGTGAAGCGTTCAGTTTTTCCACTTACAAAGTCCACCATGTAAATAGCAAATAGTAAATAGCAAATGTGCTCTTTCTAGTCTTATGTAATCTAGTCTTATGTAATTCAAAGTCTTATGTATTGTGCAACGCTTTGGCAATACTTGACAAGTCATGTCAATAAAACTCTTTTGAGAGAGAGAATTGAATTTAAGAACCTTTTATTACAATAACTCACTCATCATGACCACGTTTCAGCACGTCAAACTTCACAAGAACCACCGAAAATAAATTATATTAAATGTGTAAAACCTCAGAACACAATCCCCCACTTCAACACCATTTCATCTCAAAATGTTACTAAAACCTTTGCAGATTCATAAAAACTACAATCTAAATCAATTCCTGTTGTGGTCTTTTCTTTTTTCAATGATCAGCCAAGTCTAACGGTTTTGATTTCAGAAGAGTCTTTATTGTCAAAAACAAAGGAGATTTTTCAGGAGACCCCCAGCAGCATCTCTGCCGGAAAATTTTGCCTCTCTGATACCCTAGCCTGCTTATATCCTCATTGTTTACATTTTCATATTTGTCACACAAGATCAGAGCTTGTTTCAACCCCCAAAATGGCCCCTTCTACAATTTATGTCTTGTCCATACATACTTAACTGTTCCAACAGGTGTTGCCCCTTTTTTCATACATTCCTTGTGACACCTTAGTTGTTTATTCAGGATATCTCTATGAGAATTGGCAGACTGGTTGGAGCTGATAGAAAGGCAACAGTAACTCAAATAACCACTCGTTACAACCGAGGTATGCAGAAGAGCATCTCTGAACGCACAACACCTTGAACCTTGAAGCGGATGGGCTACAGCAGCAGAAGACCACACCGGCACAATTCGCACAGGCTCACCAAAATTGAACAATAGAAGATTGGAAAAATGTTGTCTCGATTTCTGCTGTGACATTCGGATGGTAGGGTCAGAATTTGGCATCAACAACATGAAAGCATGGATCCATCCTGCCTTGAATCAACGTTCAGGCTGCTGGTGGTGATGTAATGGTGTGGGGGAAATTTTCTTGGCACACTTTGGGCCCGTTAGTACCAATTGAGCATCGGGTCAACGCCACATCCTACCTGAGTATTGTTGCTGACAATTTCCATCCCTTTATGACCACAGTGTACCCATCTTCTGATGGCTGCTTCCAGCAGGATAACGCGCCATGTCATAAAGTGTGAATCATCTCAGACTGGTTTATTGAACATGACAATGAGTTTACTGTACTCAAATGGCCTCCACAGTCACCAGAACTCAATCCAATTGAGCACCTTCAGGATGTGGTGGAACAGGAGATTCGCATCATGGATGTGCAGCCAACAAATCCGCAGCAACTGCGTGATGCTATCATGTCAATATGCACCAAAACCTCTGAGGAATATTTCCAGTACCTTGTTGAATCTATGCCATGAAGGATTAAGGCAGTTCTGAAGGCAAAAGCGGGTCCAACCCGGTACTAGTAAGGTGTACCTAATAAAGTGGCCGGTGAGTGTATTTCTTTGAACAAATTTTAATCCAAAAATCAAAAACTCTCATAAAAAAATCTATACGTTACAAAGAGTACAAATAATTTCCATGAGTAAAAATAAAAGTTTTAGTCACATTTCATAAAAGCATGAAAAATAGTTTCTCTATTAAGAGAGAGAGATACTACAATAGAGGATTGGCCAAATTAAGGTCAAGTGAGCTTAGATTGAGCTATTAGATTTCTCTTCAATGAATTATTCATCGAGCGTCTTTTCCTTTATCCAAGCAGATTCTGCATATCCTGGAGATATGCACGATCATTTTTGTCATACAGGGAAAATTTGAAGAACATGATATATTATAATTGGATACAATTTCACACGTCTGTAGCTGCTTAGATATTAAACTTTGAGATCCTTTTTTACTCAAGGATACAAATACTTTTCCTGGTATGTAGGACACTTGATTAATATTCAGCAAGTTTTTTTTATATATATATCATTATAACTTTACTGTTGTCAGTGTGTTTGTTTGTTGCTGTTGGCATTTACATTTATGTATTTGGCAGATGTATGCATAACTGTATTGAAGGTACACATTTGAATAGTTCATGCTTTCCCTGGGAATCAAACCCACAACCTTGGCATTTCTAGCACTTTCTACTATTTGAGCTACAGGAAGGTTAATGAATTCATTCTTGAGACTAATTATTAGGTAAGGCTAATTCATGTTCATTTGTAACATAATTTATAGTATTTGGTATGAAGAAATGAACACTTATTGAGATTAAAATATGTAAATAAAATATTAAATAAAATATTCAAATATGTAAAGTTTGGGGAGAGTGAGATTTTATTCAGCAGGGATTCAACTGATAAATAAAAGACGTTTAGAATATTATTTAATATTTTAAAAATAAATTTTTCCCCCATTATTCTATTGTAAATCATAAAATGCATCACAGTTTCCAATAAAATATTAAGAAGCATTAGATTTTAAAACAGAAACGTTTATATATTGTAAAACATATTGGAGTGTATTGGCATCTGTCCGCATCGCTTAGCAACGTATAGAGAACAATGTAAATATGTGCCGTGGAGGCCTTTAGTCTCGCTCTGCCTCTACTTTTTTCAAAATAAGAGTCCCATAATCCTAGTAAATGTAAAATAAGCTTAAATAAACTTAAATATAAGGGTACAGAAACGATCATTGTTGTAATCTCAATAGGAAACATTGCAGCCAATTAAACGCAGTCTGAGGCATGCATATTACTGATGCCATGTAGATCAGGGTCTGTTTTTTTTAGATTCACCAGTTTTTCCACCGGGATTTTACATGACATCGAGGAATCTATGGTGTTTGAGGATCACAGCATGTCATTTCCATCTACTGAACTCTTATTATTCAGCTATGCTTACATATATCCAGAATTTCATTATATGGCACCTTTAAAAAAATGTACTAATTTCAAACTTCAGATCAGTGCTGTTCATTGACGCAGATGCTAATATAGATCATTACAGTTAAGGGGCTTGTTGTGAACATGCCTTAACCCTTTCACGAACACAATCACACTGGTGTGATGATAACGTTCAGAACACACATAATCAACTGCTATAATTCAAATCTGACGGCTTGTGCACATAGGCATAGAAAGAGATGCGCGGTACTTGCCATAACTCACAATTTATCATGGTTTTCAAGCAAAAAACATTTATTTTAGGTTTTAGTCATTCAAAAAGTACTAGCAAAACATATCATGTAAGATTTAGAAAATACAGGCTGATCTCTAAGGAGAGGGCAATAATAATTGTTTTTAAATATAATTGGATGATGTGCTTTATTCACGCAATATACACTGTGTTTATGTTACTAGAATATTGACTTTTTTCCCCTCCCAGATAACCAGAGTCATTTATTTTCATGTATTTCAGAAGAAATTTATGAATGAACATGTTGTAAATACAGCAGCTCTGATCTCTCCTGCAACGCAGACTAAACATGGCAGCACACATCACCAGTCATATATCAAAAAATATGATTGTTATTAAGTTGATTAAAAGACGATATACGATATGTTCTTCCACATATTTGACAATCGGATTATCAGACATTTCACAACATAATTAGGACATTCGTCAATATTTGCAGAAAGAAACAAAACACGATATATACATAATTCATTGGAGCAGGTGTGTCACGTGACAAACTTGCCGCATTGCCATGGAAACTTTAAAGGGGACCTAGTATGCCCCTTTTTACAAGAAGTAAAATAAGTCTCTGATGTCAAAATACCACACAAATAATGTTTTATAACTTTTTCAATCTGTTAAATCAGTTTTGGTGACTGTCGCTTTAAATACAAATGAGATTGTGCTCTTTTCTAAAGAGGGCGGAACTACAAATGCCTGTGTCAGCATAGTGGCAAATTCAAAAACAAGACTCACGTCCTATGCTAATGAGGGAGAGATCGTCCCTAATGGGCGGGGCTTTCCCCCTCTAATGAGACAATGAGAGAATGTCAATCAAAGTGTTTCTGAAGACTGTTTTTATGAATTGTGAGTATAAAAAATAAAATAAATTCATTTATATCATTAGAAGCTGGTTACCTTTATAGACTGTTGCCACACAACTGCATTTAAACCCTTATAAAAGTGATTTTTTAAAAGTGACCCCTTTAAAATGGGTAACAATAAAAAAAAACTCAGCAGGAGTATTTAGAACTTAAATGTGAAAGGTTTACATTTACATAAGTTTTTAGACTGAACCACAGAATCTCTTTCAAACATGCCATTAACCTTTCAAACTCATTGACTGGTTCATTCTCCATAAGTAGTCAGTGTTTGGTTGTGACAGTAATTTCTTACCAGGCCAGTCCAGGAAGGCTCCAAAGGCCAGCGCGAGGTGTCTGAGCCAGTCTGTCTGTTCTGTGAGAGAGGACAGATCCAGCCCGTCGGGGTTCTGGAGCAGCAGTGTGGCAATGAGAACCCAGGGCTTCAGAACCATGTTCTCCTCCTGCATTCGCACGAGACGAAACCCAGCATCAGTTAGAAACTCATGAGTGTCGGTGCTGGGCTTCTGAGGAATATGCCTGATTAAAAAAAAAAAAAAAAACACTTAGTCATTTGCAACATTCAACATCAATTTTGTACAGTCATCAACATCAGATTGTACAATCATTTTTTGTGCAGAACAAAGTGATTCGGCTTAAAGGCACTGTAAATACCATTTTACTCACTATTTACTATTTCTTTCTTCTGTTGGAAGGAACACTAAAGAAAATATTTTGAAAACCGGTTACCACTGACTTCCATAGTAACAAATAAACAAATACTATGGAAGTCAACGGTTACAGGTTTCCCGCATTCTTCAAATGATCTTCTTTTGTGTTTAACAGAAGAAAGAAACTCAAACAGGTTTGGAAGTGAAGGGAGAGTAAATGATGGCCGGATTTTCAGTTTTGGGTGAACTATCATTTTTAAGTGTGAATTAAAAAAAACCTAGAGTGAATTATTTACATATTAGCATATTATAAACAAAACAAACACTGAATGTGCATATACAAACATAAGCATATGTTTATTTGATCAGAAATACAGTTAAAATACCTATTATTAATTATTAATTCAAACCTGTCAGTATCATAATCTAGTCTTCAGTGTCTTCAGTCATATTATTACCAAAATGTTGACCATCATGTACAGTTAAAGACTGAAATTTGAATTCTTTTTCAAATATTTCCCAAGTGATGTTTAACAAAGCAAGGCCATTTTCACAGTATTTCCAATTATATTATAAAGTCTTATTTCTTTAAGTTTGTCTGGAATAAAAAAAGTATACATTTTAAAATGTAAAAACAATATTAGAATAGAATGGCCAAAACAACATTTCAGATGTTTTACAATGTCATCAATCCGCTGGTTTGTCCATTAATGTCATCCCATCGCTCCCATTTTTATCATCACATGATCCGTTAAAACAAAAATCACATGACTTTTTTTGATGCTCATGCTGGAATGTAGGGTTGTCACGATACTGGAATTCGGTACCAATCGATACTGATATTTTAAAAACGTCCATTTCCCGCTAACATTTGAGCGCTGTTGAGCGCGTTCTTAAACAGCGCTGATTTGCCATTGTGTTCACGTGCTTAACAGAAACGATTGTGATTGGCCGTGAAGGTCATCAGTTCACAGAACTCACCGCTGTTTACTGAGTGTAACCACAGATACAGGGACACTGGAGCATTTTAAAGCCGCAATTCATCAGTGGATCGCTTGCATGTCAGCTTATAGACAAACCAGCTGATCGTTGCAGCTTTAAAACGCTCCAGTGTCCTTGTATCTGTGGTTACACTCAGTAAACAGCGGTGAGTTCAGTGAACTGATGACCTTCACAGCCAATCATTTCTGTTGAGCACCTGAACACAACGGCAAATCAGCGGCGTTTAAGAACGTGCTAAACAGCGCTCAAATGTTAGCAAGAAATGGACGTTTTTAAAATGTCAGTATCGATTGGTACCGAATTCCAGTATCGTGACAACCCTACTGGAATGTATTCGGTAAATGAGTTTCCATCATAGTTTATGTGCATATTTACGTATCGAAAAAAAAAAGTTTATCCTATTCAGGTGTACGCTTAAGTTTTTTATGTGCATTTTTAAAATTAATGTGCACATTGGTACTTCCATTAAGCATTTTTATGTGATATTCCAAAATGTGCATAAATCAGGCGGATGGAAACAAAGCCACTAGCTCTAGTTTGCTCAGGGAATGTTTTTTCACTTCAAGTTAATTTTCCGCTCGAGTCGAATTATTTAAACTTGCGCGATAGATGCATGTTTGTGCCAAACGTGATGTGTATTCCACGTCATTAGTGCTGCCCGAAATAAATTTGCCTGTATTCATGCATTCGCGTTGACTTTGCATTTAATCTACTCACGCAAAATAACTTCAAACCCAGCATAAGTGAGGGGACTCACTCAAGCATTGTTTACATTCTAAAAGCTTTTTTTTGCTGCAAAACTAATTCCCTGTGTGTACAATGAAGGCCTTTACAGCAGAACGTGGCTGAATGTAGTGTCATACCTGGGCAGCAGGTTGTATTGAGAGCGGTTTATTTTTCGTTCTGCCAGACTGCGCACAGATACTGGCTGACCAAAGTACACGTGCATACTGCCATAGTCCTCACTCAACACCCGCCGGGCCTTCAGCAGACCCTGACACAAACAAAAACACATTTCTTTTATATCATCTTTTAAAATGTCCTAAAAGACAAAAAAAAAAAACAAGAGTAACCAAAAATGAATAATAAAATTTGAAGATTTATGCTAAAAATGTGAATATTAATTTGCTTGTTAATTAAGAACGTTACCTTTAGCCTTCAGTAAGCAGCGGTAGTTATGTGAGTGAAATATCCAATTAATAATAACAGTTTTAACTAAAATGCCTTTCATTTATGTTTTACTTAATATTCATTCATAAATTTTCATTTAGTTTGACCAGTTTTCTGCGTGTATTATATATGTATGTATGTATCATTTACTGTACATGTATTATATCTGCCTTATATCGGCCAGATTGATTTCTTGATTAATTTAAATCTTTAATAATTAAACATCCCATATCGGTTGAGCATTAAATTATGATTAAATGATCGATTATTTAAAGGTACGTTTTCATATTTACACTACATTTAAAAGCGAATATAAATCAATACTTTTTTTCCATCAAGATGCAGTCAGACGATTACAAATTACAGTAAATTAATTTATACTGTTGCAAAATGAAAATCTGAATCTATAATAAAGGCAGCATTTTATTATTAATTGAATTTATCACAAAAAATACATTTAATTTAACAGCAACACCATTTTATACATTAATAATTACATAATATACATATTATTAAACACACATAATAATAAACTACATAATTTATATATTAACAACTAAAAATAATGTTTCTCAAGCACCAAATCTGCATATTAAAGTGATTTCTAAAGATTTCATTTAATGCTGAAAATGAGGCTACGAATTACAATAATAAATTACATTTAAACACACGTTCATCTAGAAAACAGTTCATTAAAACTCTAATAATATTTTTAATAGTTATATATTATAAATAATATAAATGCAGTCTGGCGACACTGTGGCTCAATGGTTAGCACTGTCGCCTCACAGCAAGAAGGTCGCTGGTTCGAGTCCCGGCTGGGTCAGTTGGCATTTCTGTGTGGAATTTGCATGTTCTCCCCATGTTCACGTAGGTTTCCTCCGGGTGCTCCGGTTTCCCCCACAGTCCAAAGACATGCGCTATAGGGGAATTGAATAAACTAAATTTGGCTGTAGTGTATGTGTGTGAATGAGTGTGTATGGATGTTTCCCAGTACTGGGTTGCAGCTGTAAGGGCATCCGCTGAGTAAAATATATGCTGGATAAGTTGGCGGTTCATTCCGCTGTGGTGACCTCTGATGAATAAAGGGACTAATCCGAAAGAAAATAAATGAATGAATGAAATGCAGTCTTAGGGAGCAACCTCAATAAAATAAAATAAAATTAAAATTAAATAACATAAAACCTAGTTTCACTTTTTGTTTTGTTTGTTTGTTCATTTACTGCTTGATAACTCAAAGTAATTTTAATCTGTCAACAATAATAACAGTGGAATATTCAGGTAAATGGCAAACATACAGTGGTTGACTCTTTGCATTCTTTGGGCTCACAGGCATACCGAGACTTTTACACTGTTACAAAATATAAATTCTGTTCTTTCTATTTCTCAAAAAACCCTTCACAAACACAACATCTGAGAACAAGTTTAATTTACCACAAAAATATTAAACTGCAACAAAATTTTCTACATTAATAACAGTAATTATAAATAATGTGTCTCAAGCATCAACTCAGCGTATTAAGAGTTATTTCTAAAGATTTCATTTAATGCTAAAAATTAAGCTTTGCATCACTGGAATAAATTACATTTAAAAGACTTTAAATAGAAAACAGTTCATTTTAACTCTAATAATATTTCACAAAAATATATCCCTCAATAAAATAAAATAAAAGAAAATAATAAAAGAAAAAGAAAAGAAAAGAAAATAAATAAAAAATAAATAAATACAATAAGAATAAAATATATAAAATAAATAAAATAAAATAATTTAATTAATAAAAATAAAATAAACGCTTGTCACGTGTGTCATTTTTGTTTGTTTGTTTGCTGCTTGTTTAATTAAGTTTAATGTAAATCTTTTGCCAATAATACACAACAATGGAATATGCAGGAAAATGGCACACATACAGAGGTCGACTCTTTGGGTTTGGGGACGCCGAGCAGCTCGCGGGCATACAGAGACTCCTCCAGGATCCTCTCATAGCTGATGCTGACAGGAACCAGATTGACGTCAAACAGCTCCCCTTTAAAAAACGGCTCCATCACAATATTCAGCAGCCCTGAGGGAGAGCAGAAAGAAAGCGAGAGGGAGATGAAGCGGACACAAAACCCTGCTTCTCTCATTCATCTAAATTTGCTTTTTTGTTGTGTGTGATTGATGATCCGCCGGCATCAGGCTTTGCAGGTTTCCAGCTGTCGTTTTCAACCTCTGCGCCATAAATTAGTCCGAGCCTCTTTATATCATTCCGGGACTGTGATCCAATTGCGGAAATCCTGTGGAATTTCATTTAGCTGCCATCTCGCTTCCTGTGTGCAAGCATTGTGGACCCCGAAACAATGTTGAACTGTCACCTTGAATTTATTTGTGCAGCAATATTAATAAAAAAAAAAGAAAAGGCAGAAAAGTGTGGAAAAAGCCCAGACGCTGCACATTAAATGCCGAAGTCAGCAAAGAGCTTTTTATCAAAATCAAACACACAATAAATACCACAGAAATGTGTCAAACGTGATGTACAATTACAATTTTGTTTTAAAATAATAATAATCTTGACCTATTGGTCAAATATCCACCATGTGATATTTTATTTTATTACTTATAGAATTAGTTAGGTGTCTAATTATGTCTTCCTGATACTTCTTGTTTGGTGAATTGAACTATTGTGTGGTTTCATGCCATTTGTGTGTGTGTGTGTGTGCGTATGTGTATAATCACTCTAAGCTGTCAATCGACTCCATAGCAACAAAACAGACTAACCTAGCAACCATTTAACAGCAGCAATATCTCCACATCAAAACAATTTTAGCGACCTGGGTATTGGCTTGTTTGACTCATGCTAGCAAATGGGACTTCCAGTGTACTACACATGCTAAGAGTGATTAGCTACATGCTAATAATGATTAGCTAGATGCTAATAACGATTAGCTAAGTGCTATAAGATGCTAGGAAAGCTTACTAAGTATTCAGATTTGATTAAAAATGAGGTTTGCCAAATAACAACCCAGTTTACCTTAGCGACTGCCTAGCAACCACCTTGTTACCACTCAAAACACCCAAGCAACCACCTAACAACAGCTTAGCAACCGCTGTGCTTCCTGCCAGTTGCCTTTGAGTCCTAGTGCAGTCATGTTAGCTTTCTCAAGCCAGCAACAAAGTTCGTCAACGAACTTTAGATTCTAGTATATTATTTTCTGACCCAAGATTAATCTTTAAAAAAAAAAGAATAATAATAATAATAATAGTAATAATAATAATAATAATAATAATAATAATAATAGTAGTGATGTACAATTACCTGTCTTTGGTGTGAGCGATTTACACGTCCGGCTTCTTGTTCCTTCCAAGAAGAACTCAATTGGGGCATATCCATTCTGCATAATCAATAAACAAAAAGGATTTGGAATTTTTGAGCAATTTATACTGTACAGACAACAAATTCGGAGTAATCAAGTTTTTTACTGCTTTTTGAAAGTCTCTTTTGCAAGATTTTGAAAGATTTGAAGAAAAAAAGTTACTATTATTATTATTATTATTATTATCAGTGTTGTTCGTTAAAATAATGATATACTCTGGCATTTATTATTATTATTATTATTAATTAAAAGAAATTTATGCTGTGATAAATTTTTAGTATTGATCAAAAGTGACAGAAAGGACATATCGATGTGAAATAAATAGATCACAATTTAAACAAATATTAAAGGGCTAGTTCACCCAAACATCCATTGACAGCAGTTGTTTTTCGTAGTATTGAAGTCAATGGCTACAGGTATTCAGCTTTTTTCAAAATATCTTCTTGTGTTGAAGAAACAGAAGAAAGAAGCTCAAACATGACTGTAACAAGTGAAGGGCGAGTAAATAATGAGTACATTTTCATTTTGGGGTGAACTATCCTTTTAAGCAGCAAAAAAATATATATATAATAATAATAATAGTAGAGGGCAACACGGTGGCTCAGTGGTTAGCACTGTCGCCTCACAGCAAGAAGGTCGCTGGGTCGAGTCCCGGCTGGGTCAGTTGGCATTTCTGTGTGGAGTTTGCATGTTCTCCCCGTGTTCGCATGGGTTTCCTCCTGGTGCTCCGATTTCCCCCACAGTCCAAAGACATGCTCTATAGGTGAATTGAATAAACTAAATTGGCCGTAGTGTATGTGTGTGA
>CAIGQV010019171.1:5462844-5487543 GCA_903798115.1 Danio jaintianensis
ATATTCCGTTTATACAACAGTTCGATGGCATAATCGTGTATATAAAAAAGAAAATCAAACATGGAGAGTCTATAAACCCTTTTGTAAGAGGAACTACTTTCTTCCGCCGTTCCTTCACATCTGCAGCCGACGTCAGAACAGCAGAAGCCGTTACTAATTCACCAACGTCACTTTAGAGCTAGTATTTGAATGATTCTCTAGCGTAATGTCTAAAGTGATGACAAAACAAGTGATTTTGCTGACATTTTAAGATTATAAGGCTGAACGGCATGAAATGCCATCAGTCTACAGAGATATCTCCCAGTGTTTCTCTGTTGCAATCGGGAGATCACAATATTACTATGGTATAAATACAGCACTACAACATATAAAAGAGAGAGATCGACTTAGAAAGTCACTTACCTGTTCAATAATGAATTGATCAGCTGTAGTTTGAAATTACGCTGTTTTTCCTCTAAGGGCTTATTATGCGGTCTCTGTTGCCATTTTGTGGATGGACAACGTCAACCATCTTTGCTCAAAGACAGGCTAATGGCTGCCGATGCACTCAGATGTCTCTCAGAAATTATAAATATTTTAAAATAGGCACTATCCTTATAAATAAACTGCATAGTTGCAATCTAAACAACTACATTCTCGACCAAAAAAGCCTCAAAAGTACATTGTTGCCCAACAACATCAAGATTTGTCAAACTGTAGAGTGTCCTCTGCTTGTCGCTGTTTGTGGGCGGAGTAATACACAAGGGTTAAGAGGCTGGACCAGTGCTGTTACTGGCAGAATATCACACGGCAACCAGACCAGACAGAACTGTTGTATAAATGATATTAGAGAACGTTTTATTCAGGAAATATGTTAAGCACAATGTTTAAAAGGTGTCTTCTGGAGGAATTTTTGAATATTTATCATTGATCAAATCGAAAGATCTTCTATGCCTTTTTTATCAGTGTTGTTGTGTTTTTGAACAATGCGTGATTGTTAAGAAACAGTAAAAGTATATATTGAATACTTAAGTGCAAGTTGTGCCATTAATATAGCCAATATGGCATTAAAACATAAATAAATAAATCATACGTTGCGTAGAGAGAGCTGTTTGTTCATCAGCCTTTCAAATCAGCCTGAAACTCAGTTACAGTATGATGAGCCACTTATTTGTGTGTGTGTTTTGTTTGTGTGTTCTCCACAGGCTCGGTTTGAAGTTCACAGGTTTGGACTGTCGGGGTATCAGAAGCAGCAACAGAGGGTGTTTGAGGAGGAGAGAGCCATCATGCTGGGAGCCAGAGTGAGTTCAGCCAAAGACTATAGAATACACAAGACGTGTCACTTGTATAGTTTTGAATGGGGAAAAGTGTAACGGTTAATGGTTAAGCCCCACCTTCAAGTATAGGAGCCAATCATCAATCAGTATAGACTGACGATACTCCGGGGGAGGGGCTCGGACCAGACGTGAGTTTCTGCAGATTTTGTGTGATTCAGAAGTTTCAGAAGTGAAACTAGAGATAGTTGTTGTTTCATTTTATTGATGATTCCTAATGTGAAGTTTAATCGTAAGCTTGGCACGCAATTTTGAGGAATTTGATGTTTCCAGATTCAAACAGAATGCCTGAGCTTACTGCCCGAGAGGCATTTCAAAGATGGGCGCTGAGTAAAATTTCTTGCCTTAAAGGGACTTTGGTTCAGCACACATCCACTTACGGCTAGTGATACAAAGCTTTCAAAGCAATGAAACTATTGAACCAATTGCTTTGCAAAATGATTCACTGTTTTGAAGCGTTCAAAACACCATATGCTAGGGCAGGGGTTTTCAGCCTTTTAGGACACAGGCTCCCCTACGTTTGTCAGATTTCACTCACGATCGCTATTCAGCAAAAGATGCGATTCTCATGTAAATGTTGTCATGGAAACATGGCTCTATGAACGGTTATGATGGCTCTATAAATGGTTGCACGATACTGGAATTCGGTACCAATCGATACTGATTCTGGCAAATCAGCGCTGTTTAAGAACGTGCTCAGTATGGCTCAAATGTTAGCGGGAAACGTTTTTAAGTCTTCAGTATCGATTTGTTACCGAATTCCAGTATCGTGACAACCCTACTATGAACCCAGACCCATAGACAAAGAGAGTTGAGACAACTTCATTGACTCCAATGGAAAGTTTTTTCAACAACAAAAACTAGTTCCCGGAAGTTAGCACGGCTGGTTTTACACTTTTCAAATGTACAAAGTTTCTACAAATAAGATTGTGTATGTTTTAACATTATCTAACTTTATTTGAATGAATCACAAAGCACTTTTTGGAACTATTTGAATCTACACGAATCACGTGATAATCGAACATTTTTGGACTTCCGTTGTCAGCTCTCTCCCTATGGATCTGTGTGAACTGTTGTAAATCTCTGACGAAGGCCAGAGGGCGCTCTCGTGCAGAAACTACAAATACATCACAAAGAAGAGACATTGTCGGAAAATCAAGCAGAGCAGAGGTTTAAACTGCTTTTATTGATTCAGCGTGACTAATAAACACACAACCATGGAATCATTTCACAGGAGAGATTTATTTCAAACACTCTTGACTGAAGTTATGGGGTGAGTTAGGAGTAAAAACATGTTATTAAATGTGGGGGGTTTTTTCACATGCCTTTAGGTCAGCAGAAACAGAGCCATAGTTCAGTGGAGATCAACGCAAACGGCTGACAAATTACAGAATGATTCTCTTCGATTTCAGCATCTTTTGCGAAGCTTGTCACTGAACTATGGCTCTGTATGTTACTTCTCCATCGGAAAGCAGGCGCTGGAGATTTACAGCTGATTTTACTGACAAAATGAGCACCAATATTACCTTCGATTAATCATGCAGCCCTTTCCAGCTTGCTTGATTCCGTAAAATCATTCATTTGGAATGGCAAAAGGTGTATATGTAAACTTGGTAAGTGTGCTGGAATGTATAAAGTGTTACTTAAAGTAATCTGATTACTTCGCTCACATTACTTGTAATAACTTTACCACAAACACTGAACATATGCAACTGTATGTAAAACATGTAATACTAGACAGTGTGCTAAATGTAAAAAATCAAAAAAAAATATGAATAATACAGCAAAAGTACAACAAAGTTAGAAAGTTATTACATTAAACAGAAAAAAAGTCCAATTATCGAACAATAATAGTAATAACTACCATATATCAATGATAGCAAAGTAATGCAGGTTGGTAAAGCATCAAGTTTGCATATTTGTGTAGAGTTCTGAGCTCATTTTAATTTTAAAAACACTTCTTTATTTTTTTTTAAGTCTTTCAAATATGTGTGTGTGTGTGTGTGACTTCTTTTCTAAAGCCCCCTAAAAAGCAGTATGTTAACTACAAAGTGTACCAACAAAACCTAAAAGAGCGGAAGAGGAAAGAGAAAGAGGAAGCAAAACCTGTAAGTCCAACTTTTAAACTTACCTCTTGTTATCTGATTACTTTTGAATTGAATAACTTTCCTTCCACGGCTCTTTCCTCAGGAGTTACAGAAGAAAAGAAGGAAGGAAGGAAAACCAAGGTGTGTGTGTGTGTTCATGTTTTCAACTCAATGACTCAAATTCTAAAATATTATACTGTTTGTAGTTTGTTAGTGCCTGATTAATGCCGCGGTCACACTTGAGCGAAATTCTGTCGTACGATGCTACAAAAAGGGGCGGGATTAAACAAGATGTTTAGACATTAAAAAAGCAAGCGATTGGTCCATATTTTAAATTTCTGTCCAGAGAGGTCATGTTTTGATCTTCTATTGGTCTCACACAGTCACGTGATGCGATTTCGCAGGTCAGAGTTCACCAAGCTTGAACTTTGCAACGCAGTGAACTGCAAAACTTCAAGTCACACGAGCTTGTGTTTTCAGTCTGTCGCATTCGCATGCGTATGAATGGAAGTCTATGGGATGAAAAGTGCAGTGTGACCGCGGCTTAACACATATATTTTGTAAAAATATAAAGTCTTTATATTTAGTCTGATATATTTAAATGTATAGTAAAATTATGGTAACATTTTATGGGAACAATTAACTATAGTGTAATTATTTCATACTGAAATCCCTTTTCAAACTAACATGGAAAAGGTACACTTAGGAATCTTTTCACCTTTTCACAAAATGGATTCCTTGTAAAATGACTGAATTTGGTTAACAAACTTTCATTGAGCTCTGGTAGATCTGTCTGCATCTTTACAGTCAGGACAAAAGCTTATTATTTTTGGTATTGTGGCTAATTTATTAATTTATTAATTGTCCTCCCAGGACTGAGAAAAGTAAACCCTCCTCTAGCAGAGAGCTTGGCGGACAAGTCGGACGCTTCAAAAACGGAATGCTGGTCTTGAGCTCCAAAGAAATTCAGAAATTTAACGCCAAGGGGAAGAAGTAACCATGGATGAACGACAGAAGAACATTGAAATTTGTATGGAATATTGACTGAAGTTCATTATAGTTATTATATCTATCAAACATTTCTGTCCCCTTACTGATTTTATTTCTTCACTTTAGTCTAGAACCCATCCCTCTCTGTTTGTGCAGTGTCTCTCTAATAATCTTGCGGTTTATTTTTTTGTGTCTCAAATTTTGTTAGTTTAGTGGATGACGGAAACTACTACAAATATAATTCTTACAGTAAGTTCTCATTTACAAATGAGGGGGTAAGAAAATAGGGCATTAGTGTGAACAGGCTTTTTCAGCGCTGCTGGTTTTAAAGTATTTTTCCCATAGAAATGTGTAAGTTTTCATTGAAGTGTGAACTTAGGGGCCGTTCACACAGAATGCATTTTTCCTTTGAAACGTGCTACTTTTCTATTGTTTTTCAATGTAAACACGTGCTTGACTGACGTGTTTGACCATTACACTCATGTCTTTTGAAGACGTGTTTTTTAGACGCTGTGTCAAGTTGAAAGATCTTCCACTTTCACAAGCAGCGCAGCTCATCACTTGTCAGGTCCAAAAGGAGTGGACCAATCAGAAGAGCTCGGAGGCGGGGCAACTGTTGCTTCATGCTTCTGTTTATAGTGGAAAGTTGACATGACAACTGTTTTATTTACCGTTATATTATCAGAGGCGGTGCTCATTGTGGCTTTGTCAAAGAATATCCTGAGTTATATAATATATCCTCATGAGCTTATAACATATGACTGCGTGTCCAGCGAAGGTGTTTTTTTTTTTTTTTTTTTTCTTGAGCTAAGCATTGGTTTTCTATTGTTGTCAATGGTAGCACCATGTTTTTTGAGCATCTGCAGTGTAGCGAAATTGACACTGATGGGTGCTGTGTTTATTCAACTTGCAACAGCTGAAATATCGTTGAGTGCTCAGCATTGACCATAATGACCATAAAACATCGGTTTACTTGTTCAATGTTTTCTGGAAGTGGAAAAAGCAGCACCCATCAGTGTCACTTTTGAGCTAGCCATCCAATTAAAGTGGAGGAGGGGCGGGATTATAGCATGCAACTGTCAACAAATAATCTGCTAAAGACTTTCAACTTGTAACTATACAGCAGGGATACTCTGTATCATAGCAACCAACTAAAAAAACACTCACAGCTCAGTGTTTTTAGGGTGCTTTCACACTTGGTTCAATTGCCTGGTCCGAACCTAAGTTCGATTGTCCCCCCTTGCCAACTTTTTGGCTAGTTTGTGTTCACACCAGTCTTTTTTCCTTCTGAACCCCGGTACGGTTGTGTCATCGAGCTGCTGTTGTGTGTACAGCTGCTGCTAGGTGATTGCTATCGACTAGATCATGAAGACATCCACCAGTGAACGCAAGACCAGAATCCAGTGGATCCAATTGGAAGACTTCTCTCCCACAGCCAGCAGCAGATGCAAGAGAAGACCATTGTGTTGGCAGCCACATCATCACAGGCTGGACTCAACATCCACACAGAGAAGACCAAGATTCTTAAGATCAACTCCAGCTGCAACAATCCAGTAACCCTGAATGGAAGTTCCCTGGAGGAGGTACAGTCTTTTACCTACCTGGGCAGCAGCATCGACCAACAGGGTGGAACAGATACAGATGTTAAGCCAAGAATCGGCAAAGCAAGAACCGCTTTCACTCAGCTCAAGAACATCTGGGCTTCGAGAGAACTTACTTTGACCACTAAGACCCATCTGTTTAACTCCATTGTGAAGTCAGGATTGTTGTATGGGGTCGAAACCTGGAGCATAACCAAAACTACCACCCGAAGAATCCAGACATTCATCTACACCTGTCTCAGAAAGATTCTCCACATTTGCTGGCTCGACACGATCAGTAACACAGACCTATGGGGAGGGACCTGTCAACCTCCAGTAGAAGCAGAAATCTGGAAAAGAAGATGGGGTTGGATAGGGCACACCCTACGCAAACCACCAACTAGTATCACCAGACAGGCTCTCAGATGGAACCCCCAAGGGAAGTGGAAGAGAGGCCATGCAAAAAACACCTGGTGACGCGACCTCGTGGCAGACATCACAAGGATGGGTTACACCTGGAAACAAGTAAAAAAATAGCCCAAGACAGATTGACTTTTTTGCGGCCCATACCCCGGAAGGGGTAGAGGGCATAAGAAGTGATATTACAAACTTTTAAACTTACAAAAGGGTTCCAAATAATAACCCAAATATAATTTTTTTACCTGACTTTCACTGACTAAGGCCCAATCCCAATTCTACCCCTTATCCCTTCCCCTTACCTACCCCTCGTTTTGCACGTTCACGTGAAGGGGTAGGGGTGTCCCAATTCTCTTTAGGGCTAAGGAGAAGGGCTAGAAAGCCCTTGAAACCGAGATTTTTTAGGATCACACTCGAAACCAAGGGGTAAGAAAATTTCCCAGAATACACCATCTACAACGGCAGCATGGCTGAACACGGAAGTCAGGAGATGCACAAATTAGTATTTTTTTGGGCATTATTAAGAATTTTTACAACAAACAAGCATATTTTTTAATACATTTATAATCGTGTTCGTGTTTTTAAAAAAAACCCTGCTAAAATAAAAACCAATAAATTTCGCTATCAATAATCCCTAATAATAACTCCTGTATAGCAGTCCCACAACATACTTTTCACATCTGTCACTCGATGGCACTCGAATACCCTGTCAGAAATGTCTAGTGGCTGTGAATAACATTATACCAGAAACCGTAAAAAGGTCAATGTTGTTTTACATAGCTGAATATGACCACGGTGTAAATACGCAGTACTTATTGCCACATTATATCGTTATGATAACATGATATCATTACCTTCAGTGATTTCCTGAAAATAAATGTGTGCAGGTGTTGTAGTGCTGTCCCATTTCTTAGGGGTAAATTTTGTAGCCCTTCCCCTTCACACTCTGTTTCAAGGGCCAAGGGGTAGGGGTACAAAAATAGAATTGGGATTGGGCCTAAAAGGCTGACTTCCCTTGGCCTATACTAAACAAAAAATTCAACACAAAATGAAGCAAATGGTGAAAAATGTAGAGGAGCTTGTTATTTTTTTCTATTGTCGCAGATTTAGGTTCAATTTCCCGCCATTCCAACTAAAGTTGTTTTTATGAAGTAATATTATATTTGCGTATAGAAAGTGATCATTTGGTGTATACTAACTTGCGGCAACGTGCATTCAGCCAATGCCTTTTTTGAACAGGGCTACGTTTGTTGTATTTGACTAAAATTCAACTTGTTTTTATGGTATTATTAAAGGCATTTTAACATTTAACATTTTATTTGGATCATTTGTAGTCATTCATGTATCGAATACCTTAAGAGGTAAACACTTTCTCTTTGTTTCTCACAGTGTTCACTTTATTTAACCAATGGTTCTTGAGATCAAAGATGTAACAAAAAAAGCAAGATGTATATTTTCACAGGAAATTACACAATAATTGATTACAAAAATATTGCCGCAAATTTCAAGAAAAGTCACCACAAAATCGGTCATTGTTGTCTTAAAAAACTCAAATAGACAAAAACAGCCACAGACAGTATTTTAACAGGTATTACTTTTTGACAATAGAAAAAAATTGAATAAAATGGGAGTGAAAAATAGGCAAAACACCTGAAACAACGAGATAAAAAACATGGTAAAGGAATATCTTTTTACAAATGGGAAGTAAATTGTCAAATGACAAACAAAAAATCCATAATATTCCACCACTTGCACAAAAAAGAAGTAAATAAATTCTCTGACATTCAGTATCTGGAATAGACCTCCATGATATTCCATGACCCATGGGAAGCCTGTTACAAAAGTAATCTATTTACGATAAATAATACCGAATCTCAGAATTGTTTTAATAAATCAGTCAGAAAAAAAATCACACACAAAATTCGCACACATTAGATCTGTCTTTACATTTTTATTGTTTATTAAAAGGGAAAGACACAGTTTTTTCTTCTTCTACACTAAGTAGTAAGAAAAGAATGTCATATACAATGTTTTTTTTAAATATACAAACCACAAAGACGTACAAAATATCACAAATAATAAGAGGAAATGAGAGCTTAAGATCACATACAGAAGAAGAGCACCGAAAACACACACACACGCCACACATTAGCAGATGATGATGATGTTCATGTGTAAGAAGATCAGTGGAAAAGCTGGTGTTTCCTTTTCAATCTCTTCACACACAGAGAAGCTGATGTCCAAACATCGGACTACTTTACATCCACATAGCTAATATGATGGATATATAAAAATAAATCCTTAGATGCTTGGTGAAATGACTGAAATGATTTTCTGTTATGGAGAAGACAGAACCGATGGTCATTCTCACAAGCAGTCGACTGCATAACAAACACCTCGAGACCTTTTCATTTTGTGCGTTTTCAAAAGAAGCATTGAAAGAAATGGGATTCCTCTAGTTTAAATTGACATTTTTTTAAATTAACGTGCTTTTGATGGGTGTTTCTTCAACTGTGGCCACTTTTGTCTCATGGGTTTTTATTTATTTGTTTTTTTTAGGTTAAATGATCACATTACATCCAAACTTTTTCATGGCTTCATTTATTTTTTTGGTACTTTTATATACAGGGGTTGGACAATGAAACAGAAACGGCTTGTTTTAGACCACAATAGTTCGTTAGTATGGCGTAGGACTTCCGTTTGCGGCCAATGCAGCATCATCAGTTTGTCTTGGGACAGATACAAGTCCTGCACAGTGGCCAGAGGGATTTTCTTCTTGCAGAATAGTGGCCAGGTCACTACGTGATGCTGGTAGTGATCCTTGACAGTGACGCAGCGAAAATCTTGGGCTGTGGACAATGTGAAACATGTATTGTTCTCTGATAAGTCCACCTTCACTGTCATTCCCACATCCGGGAGAGTTACGGGGTGGAGAAGCCCCAAAGAAGCATACCACCCAGACAGTTGCATGCCCAGAGTAAAGCATGGGGGTGGATCAGTGATGGTTTGAGCTGCATTTGGCATTCACTGGGCCCATTACTTGTACTAGATGGGCACTGCCAAGGACTACCAAACCATTATGGAGGACCATGTGCACCCAATGGCTCAAACATTGTATCCTGAAGGCGGTGCCGTGTATCAGGATGATAATGCACCAGTACACACAGCAAGACTGGTTACAGAGTGGTATGATGAACATGAAAGTGATGTTCAACATCTTCCATGGCCTGCACAGTCACCTGATTTAAATATTATTGAGCCACTTTGGGGTGTTTTGGAGGAGCGAGTCAGGAAACGTTTTCCTCCACCAGCATTCATTGTCCAACCCCTTTGTATATAATCCAGACTTTTTATCATTCAAAAATGAAAATTCCCAGATTTACTCTGGAAAGATTGTATTAACCAATACCTCCATGATTTTGCAAAGATATTAATGAATGAGTAAAATACATAAAAGTCTATAAATATGCCTTGTGAACAGTCGTTATTGTATGGCGAGTAATTCTGAGCAATTATGCAAAGAAAGTATGAAAATATGATCACATTTTTGTGTATTTAGGATATTTAATGTTAAATGGTGGTTATAACAGTAGCTCTAGCAAGACAAACTGACTGCCGTTATTACACAGTTGTAATGTAAATGTAATTTGCCCCCCAAAAATGTAATATCCCTATGCACACTTGGGCACTGATAGTAATATGGTTTCTTTTCTAAAGGTTCGCATGGCAAAAAGTGGTCATTGTTGAGGAATAACCCTGATCTGAGGTTAGTTTGTTGACATCCAGAGCTGGTAAAAGCACCACATTCCCAAGCAACATCTGTAATTATGGCAGATTAGTGTGAATGAGGCACGGCACAAGAGATTAGCTTCCTCAGCCTAACAAATTATTATAATTGGGAAAACCAAGGAAACCATTCTTGTCCAAGATCTGGCTGTGTAACTGACTATATTTAAACACATCTTTTCTCCCATTACTCTCCATCATATCCATATGCAGCGTTACACATGAATTTTACGTTACTGTAAAGCTGGTTTAGTGTCATACATATACAGTTAAAGACAAAATTATAAGCCCTCCTGTGAGATTTTAATTCTTTTTCAAATATTTCCCTAGTTCTGTTTAACAGAGATTTGTACACATTTTTTTAACAGAATAGTTTTAACAAATTTTTAATAACATTATTTTGTCTTTGCCATGATGACAGTGCTAATATTCAGCTTAAGGTGCAATTTAAAGGCTTAACTAGGCTGGTTTGGTTAATTAGGCAAGTCATTGGACAACGGTGGTCTGTTTTGTAGCCAAACCTTAATTTCTTGAGGGGCCTGATAATATTGACCTTAGTTAAAAATAATAATAATAACTTTTTTTTTTTAATCCATAGAAACTCACTGCCCTGTTAAACATCACTTGGAAAATATACAGTTGTCAGTGTTTGAAGCGGATCAAAATCATTCATGAAAGTTGTCCTAAACCTAAAGAACTGTACCCATTCTTGTTTTAGGACAGGTTTGTAAAGCTTTTTGGATCCATTTCAAATGTTGACTACTGTATATAAAAAATATTTAAACTTTCACTGGAGGGCTAATAATTTAGTCTTAGAGTGCAATCTCAAATCTTCTCATCAGCCTCATTCCACTCTTAGCAAACCGAGTGTATTTCTGAGAGTTTCATATTCAGTACGAGACCAGTGATTCTATTATCTCTATTGATATAAACTTTTAAATATACTTTAACACAAACAAACAGACAAACAAAAAGTTCATTGTTATGTTTAAAATTACACTGTAAAAAAAGTTACTTCGGCAAGATAGATTCTCCTGGACGGACAGCAGTTTTGACAGGCATCGAAGGAATGTCCGAGGTTCAAGTTCAGCTTGTATTTAAATTTATTCATTTCCCCATTATTGTATGCATGAACATGATACACATAGATTGAATGCTTAAAGGGCAAGCAAAATTTACTCACAAAATACTCTCCCTCAACTGGTTCCAAACCTTTAAGAGTTTCTTTCTTCTGTATGGTTACAGGGTTTCAGCATTCTTCAAAATATCTTCATTTGTGTTCAACAGAAGAAAGAAATTCATAAAGCACTTAAAGCAATTATTTCATACTCGGATGTCTTATTTGAGCTGTGAAATCTAGTCCATATTTATCAGCAAACTCAAAATCATCAATTTAGCGGGTGGATTATGTTTCTCTACACTGTTTTCTCATCCTTCTTGCTTTGTGTGTATAGTGGAATGACTGTTTATTCCAAGATAGACACCAGAAGTTTCTTTTTCTAAGCCATGTTTATAAAAATTATAAACATTATGAGAACTGTCTCAATCCTTGCTTAGACGAAAGGCTGTCTGTGATCAGTGTGTTTTATATTCACTGACTGGCCCATGTGCTTCCTTTGAATCTGCGCTCTAAAAGTATTGATAAAGTACTTTACTCCACTGTAAAAATGCCTTTACTAAACCCCGGACATTCCTTAAAGTGCAGCTTTTCACATTTTACCACTCCTTTCTCCTCATTTTAACACTCACAATGCACCTATTTTGCGAAAATGCATTATTGTTTTAGTTTTGGTACTTCACTGTACTCGCTGCCTGATAAAAGCATTGGATCAAACTATTTACATGTATTAAACTGTTCATAAAAACCTGTTATATATATCAACATCATCCCATGCTTTACATCACCATTGGGTCTTCTGCTTCTTTAACTTCTGGACATAATAATAATAAACATAAATATAATATCTTCAAATTTTCTGTCGTTTCTCCCTGAAATCATTAGAATTTGAACAGAGGTATAAGCTGAACATGGGACTGTATCTCCTACTGTAAGGTCCATGTGAGGCTCTTCGTAGTGGCCTATTTAACGTGACATTAACGCTGGATTTATGAGAATAAGAGCGCTGATATGATGGAGGTGAGTAGCTTTTTGTTTTAACTCCAAGCTACGTTATCAGAAAGTAATTCCCCATATCAAACACTAGAGGGCAGACTGAAAGCTCTGATTCCTGTTTAATCCATAAGTGTGTAACTATTGCGCACCATATTTACATCTGTACAACATGCCAACACAATCTTCTCTCCTGACTACATGCAATGTCTTGATATTTTGACATGATCATATTCTACAATTTAAAAAAAAGAGCCAAAAATGTTAAAGGGTGTAGCATGAAAATAATACTGGTAAACTGAACCATCAAATGCTCATTAACTTGTTATCAGGAGTACAAAGCTTGAGTTTGTTGGGTTTTTTAAGTAAAAGTGTGTACTTTTCTGCATCACTAAATGAATCTACAACACATTGTGACTGTTTTCAAACACATTTCCCAAACAGTCATCTGTCATTGGTCAGAAATAGCAGATAACTGACACTATTGGTTGAGTTGTTGTTGTTGCTAGGGGTAGATCAACCAATCAAGTGATTTTGTTTTGTTTTGAAGAGGCACAGTGTTTACACTTTTATGTGAACTCCAAAATGGCTCAAGCACACAAAGCTGGACT
This sequence comes from Danio jaintianensis, assembly GCA_903798115.1. Classification (NCBI taxonomy): domain Eukaryota; kingdom Metazoa; phylum Chordata; class Actinopteri; order Cypriniformes; family Danionidae; genus Danio; species Danio jaintianensis. The sequence goes on from CAIGQV010019171.1 coordinate 5,475,739, forward strand.
AACAGAAAAAAAAAAAAAACACACTTAAACATCAAGACTCCAAGAAATACGCCTGTCACAGTGTAAGGAGACCTCAGCATAAAATTCTGGCTAAATATTCACAACTGTGGATCATATAAAGCACCAAGGCCGAATCTACTTTGTGGTGAGGATACAAACTATCTCTAATGGCAGTTGTTTCATTTCTATAAACCTGTTGTTTAAGACGCGCTTCACAATTTTGCATAATGTATTACAGATTAGCACGCAACCTTTGTTTGTGCCACGATCATCAATGATACGTCAAATTGTGCAGCTAATTCAGCAGAAGTGTGCTATTGGCAATCAGAGTGGACTATACCATGAGTGAAAAGTAACTTAGCAACCAAGCAGAACACCTTAGAATCTTCACAGCAAGTGGTTTAAAGGGGCTATAAGTAGAATTCAGAAATCATTGTTATTAGCAAAACCGGTTGCCATCAAGTGAACTGCAGCCAGCAACTTATTGCTTGTGCTTAATCTTAAAGAGACTGAATGTGATTGAATGCACTCATATACTCTTTTAGTTCTTTGATTGGAAATAACTGTGCAGTAATATATACTGATAATAATTTAGCAACAGCAAAATTCTGGCACTTTACTGGCAATGTTACAACTTCCGATTCTGGAAAATCTGTTCGTTTCTGGAATGAGAAGTTGTAACATTACATTATAATTTTATTATTTATGTATTTTTGCATTTTTTTTAAATGGCCTGTGCACATGATCTCTTTACAGTAGTTTACTGGTAGTTTTCCGGAAAGATTTGTATGTGTAAAAGGGGTTATTGACAACAGTAATGACAATGGTTAGAAAACAGCAGGTAAGAAAGCATATGATCATAGATATGTTTACCAGCTCTGCAGTTTGCCTGCTTCATATCGACATATGAGGAAAATTACAATTATACTGTCATGACAGATTGATTAGTTTGAAATTTGATAATGTATAGTTAAGTCTGTATCTGGATATGTAATGGTGCATTCACACCAGACGCGTCAAGCGTGAGTGATTTACATGTTAAGTCAATGCAAAGACGCGAATAGACATCCTGCAGCGCGAATTGAGTGTTTTGCACATTTGACGCGCAAATCGCAAGATTCTCTCCAGTTGGAAAATCTGAACTTTAGCAGACATTGGCGTCGCGTTAACTTGCTCTTGTAGGGGCGTGATTACGACTTAGCGCCTGCAGTTGGTGTCCCAAGGGGAAATCCTCCTGCCGACAACGGACAACAGCTCATCAAACTTGACCCGGCTCAGTCGGTAGCACCGCTGAAAGCTTCCATCATCCAGGTATAGTTTCTGGAGGAGTTTATGAACTCACAGAGCTGGGTGCACCTCTGGAAGGATCTAGTGGACTCAGATACAGCGCCGAACGAATCTACGCTGTTTTTCAGCATTCCTAAAGCACATAAACACAGCTACTCTCTCAATAAAATCCATGTTAGCCATTTAGCAACAAAGCTAGAGTCACCGAGCAGACAGAAGCCCTGCCCATGACGTGAATTCACGTCTATTGTGAAGAGAATTTGATGCTCGAATGAAGTCTACTTACGTGCGAATAGCGTGATTTATTCGCACATGCCGTGTCTGGTGTGAACACAGCGTCAGACTATAGTTTGAATGAATCCCTTATCTTTGACACATTAGTGCCTTTCATACATACAGACTTTTCCGGAAAATTACTAGTAAATTGCCTCAAAAAGGGTTATTATCAGTTCCGGTTGGCTGTCAACATGGCACACCGGCCACTGCACAGACGCATATCTTGTAAACAACAGAGATCGCAGTGCACAATCTAACATCACACAAAGGAAATGATAGTGCGCACATTTCAAAAACTTCGGTTTCGATGGCTACATACTTTTTGTATTCTCTATCATTGTATAATCATTAATTTCTCATTCTTTTGATTTTTGATACAAAAAATGTTCAACCTCTTTTTTAAGTATAGATACAAGCTGGCATTAAAAGAAATCAATGAATACATAAAAATTCGGACATATAGCCCCTTTAAGTCACTCAAAGCACAAACTGCATAGCAACTCCTTCATCCTCCATTCAAGCACAATTTCTAGCAACACAAGACGGCTCTACATTTCTGAAACTGTGAACTAAATAACCTGTAAACATCACCGTTCTCTGAAGCATGGCTTTTGGCTTGAGCAGGACTTTTTCAATCCCAGCACCCCAGATTTTGTTGAGGCCTTTTGAAGTATGTGCTGTGACCACACAGAACATTAAAGGTAAGTAATCCTGAGATAGCATGTGAGATTGACCTGAAACGATTTCAAATACACTTTTAGTCTCACAGTTGTTTGATCACGGTCGGTTACTCTATTCCGTTTGCTAACATATCAAATGCCTGATAAGTTGGTTTTGATCCAAATTACATTTTTTTTGGAACTGTGCTAATCTTTCATCAGAGGTATGAAAATGAAAAAGAAAAAGTGGCAGAACTCGACTTCAAAGTGCTTTGGGGTTCCCGTCTCCAGCTTGGCCCCCGTCGGGACATCCAGTGGTTTGCTTTTCTGTAAACATGGGAATGATTTGTAAACACTGAAATGCAAATCACCCACATGACCATGAGGGAAAAATATATATTAACTAGATCAAATATTCCGAAACAGAATAAGTTACATATCAGTGCAGTATAAGACCACTGATTTGTTTGACAAAAAAGGGGGGGTCTGACTCGTTTCCATTGGTCAGAGATGATCACATGATGCTCTTTGGGACTTCCAGACCTGTGATCAGAGTCACCTGTGAAAGAAGACAAATTTCAGTTATTAATGTTGAGACAATTTGCGGATTGGGAAGGGATTTAAGGCTAATTATTCATATTATAATTGATCTACAATGATTTCAATTCCGTCCAGCAATAGTTTTTAGTACTTTAGAGGAAACATTTAAGCATGGCAGAATCCAGTAGCATATCAATGCCTATTGAAGGCAAGAGGGAAATCATTAGCCTAAAAAGCATAACGGCTAATGCTAACGCTGCCTCTATGGAAGTAAGCAGTGAAGGAGACTAAAAGCCACCATTTGATTGGCTAAGATGTGCTTCACGTGACCAAGTTAGTGTTACAGGGTTTCCAATGGTAGGTAATAGACATTTTCATCTCCCCATAGTAATAAAATCTATAGGCATATACCAGAAAGCAGGCTGTGCAACATAATCCGGTAAGTAAACAAATACCCTCAACATTTGGTTCCAAAAATAAAACCACTATTCTGCTTTTATTTGTTAACCATTCCATTTGCTGCAAACATGGGGCCGGTTGCACCAGCAGTGCGTAAGTTAAAACGTAGCCTAGTTGTGACTTAAAGGGACACTAAGTTACAACTTACACATTACTAAATATTTTTGGTTGCACCACTGAACTTAGTTTAAACGTAACGCTACACTCCAACTAAATATTTACGGCAGCCTCCCCCCATGTATAACAGCCTTATTTTCCTCCCAAATCTCGCTTTTTTTTTTCGGTTTGTGCAAGAAGAGTTTAATTTTCTTTCAAGGAGTGTTTTGTGTTAATTGTATTTATCAATTAAAATGAGAATTCCTTCATGAATGAGTTCTTCTCCCTGCTCTTTTCTCTTTCATATGTAGGATATAAAAAATTCAAGTTTAATGTTTTGATAACTTCATGTGTATTTCGCGTGCATTCACGGCTCGTGATGCAGATGTGTGTGTCGTCTGCTATTAGTGAATGACTGTAATGTAATGTCCTATAAAAATGTGATTTATAATTTAATTTTCATAGGACAGTTATCTATAGATGCATTAGTTGCAGAATTTTAAAGCAGTTTAACGATTTAAATGCTTTTTATTGGATATTACGTCATTCAATGCGACTATCCATGACTTTACGGAGAGCTTATGACCTACTAACTATACGGTTTGCCTTAAGAACATGTGGTGCAACCGAAGTGAGAACAAATTTAGTTACAAACTAGCTAGTAGTTACTTAGCCCCTAGTGTGGACTTTACATTTTAGTTTAAGAAAGAACTTACGACCAGCTGGTGCAACCCTGCCCTGGGCCAGTGAGCACATAAATGGGTTCTCTTTGGAATGTGTCAGTCGTTGCCATGATAACACAAAAGGCATCCACTGTGTAAAACATATGCCAGAGTATTTGCCGGTTAATTCCTCTCTGGCAACTCCTGATAAATCAGGGACTAAGCAGAAGGAAAATGAACGAACGAATGAATGAATGCAGTATAACATTGCTACAGTTTAAGTCAGCTGATGCTCCACATAAAGGCTTCTAGCCAAAGGCTAGTTTGTAGCCTTAGTCCCTGGTCTGGCTTTTTATACACTAAAACAGTACAAATATCTTTACAATATACATATAGATATATAAAAAAATACATTACTAATACTGTTGCAGCTGGAAGGGCATCCGCTGCGTAAAACATATGCTGGATAAGTTGGCGGTTCATTCCGCTGTGGCGACCCCAGATTAATAAAGGGACTAAGCCGAAAAGAAAATGAATGAATTACTAATACTAAATACCATTGCATTAAAAAAGGAAACCGCATGACAATCACTGTTCACTGTTTAAACCACAAAATATGCTTAAATTGGTTTGCCTTTTTAGTTCAATTGGCAGGCTGTTTCAAAGCAGTGTACCTTGAACTGAAAATGTCTTTTATGCAAATTTAGTTTTTGTGTTTGGTACTGTGCAATGCTGATTGGTTGTGCTTCTTGTGATAATCCCTTTACTGCTTGATTTTGTTATTAATTGGCATATCATTTATGGAGCAAGGTGATTTACACATTTAAAATCATCTTAACAAGAGACACTTTAATAACATTTTCAAAATTAAGCAGATTACGTTTTTGTAAAATATTGCAATGGTCCCTCTAACTCACAAGTGTCAATCTCAGCTCCTGGAGGGCTGTAGCTCTGCACAGTTTAGTTCCAACCCTAATTAAACACACCTGAACTAAACTGTGCAGAGCTGCGGCCCTCCAGGTACTGAGTTTGACACCCCTGCTCTAACTGGTTTCTTGTCCAAAACCTTTAGTGCTTGTTTATATAAAGATCTAACAGGTTTGATTGTCAATTGATAGCATGCTTCAGCTTAGCCAGCTATGAAGAAACTGGTAGCCAGGCAACAGAGTGGTGATGTCACACACATGCACTCTACCAGATTGGCTCAGCATGGATGTCTAACCTTGCCTAGAATCCCGTGCCGAGAACCGCTTATAATCTTGTCATACCATACCAGGACTGCAAAGGTTTGGGTTAATCAGCTGAGATTTTGGGGTTATATGAAGACAAGTTAACCCTGATTTCTGGAATATCCTCTAGATACCTGACTGTGATGAGAACGGTTCAGAATGTGTGGTTGGGAGTCCTGGGACCAATCACTGAGTAAGTTAGAGGTCACTGTGGATCTGCTGCTCACCTGGACATTGCGGTTGAGACTGACTGCAGGCATAAACACACCCTCCAAGTTCTCGAAAGCCATGGGTCCATGCTGCTGTTTATTGATGAAGAAAGTCAAGGTGTGTTTTGTTAAGTCTAACAGGATCCCCACAGTCGAGCCCTTGCTGATGCCACCCTCAGCCCTGCAAACATCAAGTAGAACAGGAAGGAGAATATTAAAGTCCACATAAACTGGAAGCTGCGATCGTTTTTTTTTTTTATTGTGACATAGTTCCTAGAAAAATGGAATATCAAATAGTGGGCGTGGCTTGTTTTTTTATACTGCAAGCTGATTGGATGTAGTAAAGTAGGCATCATGCCTATTTCATTCAGAAAGATCGGGAAAAGGGTTTGGGGAGAGTTGTTACAACCTAACAGACACCTCTTCCTCACCATTTCTGTTTGTTGTCAAAACTGAGAGTTGGAGGGGCGTGGTTAAATATGTTAGCCACGCCTCAATACCTCAGACAGATGTAATCTGTGAATTTAACTGAAAACAAACAGGAAGTGCATTTTCAGATTTCAATTTTAGTTTACAAGGGCAAACTTATTTTTTCTTAATGACATGAAGAGATGAATTGTTCACCACAAAACTAGCAATGTGAGCTAACAAAATCAATATGGTAAGTTCTGATTTCATGTGCACTTTAAACACATCAGCTACAGAGAATTTTAAGAAGGATTCAAATATAAACAGAGCAACTAAATCATAGAGTAATATATGTTACTGTATATACAATGTATATATGGCTAATTGTAGAATTGTGGGTACATTTTGCATCTCTTAGATAAACATTCTATTATTGCTTAAAAACAAGCCTTAATTGAAATATTAGCCTAATTGAAACAAGCCTTTTTGAATATAAACACAAATGAAAATAATGCTTGTATGCACGAAAGAACCTAAAATTTAGTTTTAGACCTGCCATGTGGTACCTGGTTGAGGTTAGCATCTTGAGCTAAAGCACAAAGTGGTGGAAAATGTCAACTCTGTTATTGTCAGCTCTGTTAGGATATAAAAATGTAAACAATTATTTGTAACAGAATCAAATGTTCCCTATCACATTTAAGCATTTTGCATAAACAATCGATTCAGTTTACTGTAAATTGTACATTTGTTGTATATCATTCCAGTTGAAGGAAAATGACTAGAAAATGCTTGAAATGTACCTGAAATTCTGGAACGAGTCATATTTATAAATACATTTTTGCTAAGAATTACAGTATATTAATGACACCACTAAACTAAATTGGCCGTAGTGTATGTGTGTGAATGAGTGTATGGATGTTTCCCAGTGCTGGGTTGCAGCTGGAAGGGCATCCGCTGCGTAAAACATATGCTGGATAAGTTGGCAGTTCAATTCACTGTGGCGACCCCTGATGAATAAAGGGACTAAGTCGAAGGAAAATGAATGAATGAATAAATAATGCCACCACTTTCCACTCATTCATTCATTAATTTACTTTACTGTAGTTCTGTAACTGTAATAATCCTTTAATCTGATTGATCAAGCAAGAGTTTTAATAGAACAGTGCTGGAAGGGTTCCCAGTTTGCATTGCATTGCTTGTCTGTTCCGAATCACAGTATGTGAGACAGGAATTGCAGAGTTTTGCCTGGAACAAGCTCCAGGATTTTTAAAAGTCGGAGTCTGTGTGTTTTCCTCTGATCCCAGATCTCTCCGAGCAGACGAATGAGTGGGATGCAAGAAGTGGCACATGTGAAGTGGAACTGGAGCACGGAAGAAAAAACTGCTGTGGATTCGCTCTAATCAAAACTCCAGTCGGTATTACTTTAAAACACACAGCAGTGATGGTATTCAGTCTGACAGGATGTCTTGGAGTGTGAAATCACCTACTTATATTTATGGAGCAGTCAAGAACAGTTTTCTCAGAAGTGAAATTCTATATGTTGATTCAGTTTTAACCTGGTATTAAATGAATGGTTCACCAAAAACAATTTTAACACCCTCAGTTCATTTTGATCTTTGGAACCCAAATAATGACATTCACACATGTACACACACACATTGGTTTACGAGGACTTTCCATAGGCGTAATATATTTTATACTGTAAAAAAAATGCTTATTAGATGGCCCTACCCCTAAACCCAACCCTCACAGGTAACCTGTGGCAAATATTGAATGTCAAAAAAAACCCATTAAAAATTATTTTTAAGCATTTTGAATTACAAGGACACAAGGAATGTCCCCATAAACGACCCCAATGTTGTAATACCTAGGTTATACCCATGTCATTATACAAATGTATGTCCCTGTACACCACCAAAACTAGCACACACACACCACTGGTTTGATGCCCAAAAGCCAGAAGTTTGGTCTTGAATGAAACTCACAGACACCTGAGCTTTGGCAAAGAGGTTTGATTTTACCCAGCAAGTATTACTGTATTATTTACTGTGCTCTATGTGCATAGATCAGTGTTTATGTGTAAATGAAAGACTAAATAGAATCTGCACATCATATAAAGTGAGCGTTCAGTCTCAGAAGACTTGTATTAAACTGCTGGATTACTTTTATGATGGGCGACACGGTGGCTCAGTGGTTAGCACAGTTGCCTCACAGCAAGAAGGTCGCTGGTTCGAGTCCCGGCTGGGTCAGTTGGCATTTCTGTATGGAGTGTTCGCATGGGTTTTCGTCCAGGTGCTCCGGTTTCCCCCTCAGTCCAAAGACATGCACTATATAGGTGAATTGAATAAACTAAAGCCAGTGAGCAAACTCTCAATGGTCCTGCGCTAGAAGCACGCTAAGGACCCTTAAGGCCCCGGTATACTTCAAATGAAATGGAAGATCGAACTTAATCATTTTCGTTGGTAAAAAGCGCCATTGATGCGATCAAAAAGCACCATTGATGTGATCCAAGACCTGTGAAGAAATGATGCCAAGGTATCCATAATCCTGGACCAGGCCGTATCCTGAGCTGATGCTGTGGTGGTCATGAGTGGAGTGCATGAGACTGAAATCTGGACTTTATTAGAACTTCTATGTTAAGCGGCTTTGACACAATCTACATTGTAAAAGTGCTATATAAATAAACATGAATTGAATTGCATTGAATAAAAATAAATTCTAAAAGGCTGAGTAATGGTATACTGTTTTCAAATATTCAGACACCCCCGCACTGCAGGAGGCAGAGTACATTCAGTCACGTTGCTCGAGTGTACTGGTCCACTCCTAAACACAACAACAATGGCGGCTGTGAGAGAAGATAAGCTCTGTAAACATCTGCTCTGCTCCGTAAAAAACATTTTTTGCACTAGCCTAGACCGCCCTCTGCTGTTAAACACTAGCCTAGAGCGCCCTCTGCTGATAAACACTAGCCTAGAGCGCCCTCTTCTATAAAATTTTTCATATTTTCCCTCCCTCTTCATATTTTTGCGGTGTGGTCAGAGATCTGAGAGGTGAGTTTGTTTGTTCTTTTTTGTCTTGATTGTAAACAGGATGCAGCCTGGTTTGTCACTTTTTGGGGATACATTATTTTTTTCTGTCCCCCAATTCTAAGGGGTTTGAATGTTTGGGGATGTTGATCTAATGAAGTAAAAATGGTAATGCATCTTGGCTGACAACTTGCTATTTGATTGATGAAAATACATCTTGATCTGTGATCTTTTAGACACTGTTTCCACCTGTATTTAGTGCTGACCAACCAACATCTTTATAAAAACCAGACCTCTTCTAAAACTCATCAAACAACTGCTAAGGACAACACAGGCTCATTAGAAATATGTGCTTCAGCCTATATTCTTGTGAAACAGTGAAAATGTATTTTAAAATAAGTTTGACAGTCGTTTCTAGGTAAAAAGATGCCAAGAACTATTGTTTCTTTTCACACTTTTCACACATGATATTTCCAGGAACATATTATTGATGAATAAAGGCTTGCTAGTGTTTTTGAAAACACTGTTGGTTGGGTTTAGGGAAGGGTTTAGGTCTGTATGACAAGCTCTGCCTTCTAGTGTAAAAGATGGACGTGTATCTGAAACGTACAACAACAACAACAACGTATTTCAGATTAAATTTATTCAATTTTAATTAATAGATTTAAAGAAGATCTATTATGCAAAAATCATTTTTATAAAGGGTTTAAACACAGTTGTGTGCCAACAGTGTGTGAATATATCCAGCCTCTAATAATAAAAATTTATTAATTCTATTTTTTTATAATCACACTTGATAAAAACAGTCTGCTGAAACACTTTGATTGACATTCTCCCGTTGTACGTGTCATCAGATGGGAAAAGCCCCGCCCATTAGTGATGATCTCTCCCTCATTAGCGTAAACAACCCTGAATGACAAGCAACTGTTTGCCATTAGTGTTTTGAATCTGCCGCTATGCTGACACACAGGGATTTGTAGCTCCGCCTTCTTTTAAAAAGAGCACAATCTCATTCGAATTTAAAGCGACAGTCACCAAAACGGCACAATTAGGATCAAAGCCTAAAAGGGGCCGTTTCAAAGAGTTATAAAACATTATTTGTGTGGTATTTTGAGCTGCAACCTCACATAAACACTCTAGGGACATCAGAGACTTATTTTACATTCTGTAAAAAGGGGCATGATAGGTCCCCTTTAAATTTCAGACTCTTAAAAATGTAGACAGCACCCTCAAGTAGGTTTATCACCTGAAACGTTCAACGAAACGTACCCGGAGCAATGTATTTTACATTGTGCAAAACGTAGGCAGAGACATGCATTTCCAATGAGCCTGGGTTGAATAAGGACACTACATCTAATACTAGCAGTATTTCTAATGGAGGGAATCTACCAAAAAACACACCTGATTGATTTACCTGCTTAGAGCCCCTGGGTGTTGGTGGGACAAAAGAAACAACAAAAAAAACTTGTTGGGATAGCATATTAAAAATATAATAATAATAAAAACAGATATATTTAAAAGAAAAGATTTAAAATGGTAAAAATGTATATAACGGGAGGAGTAGACGGATCTGAGACTGACGGAGAAGTAGAACAAGTTTAGCTTCAGGCTACATTATGTGGGTTGCATACAGACGGCGCAGATTTCAGGGACTGTTAAGTGTAGCGCTAGCTGTACTGCTGGTGTGTCCTCTTAGTCACCTCAGTATCCTTAAATGGAGGCAAAAGTGTAAATTGTTGCATTAGTATTCAAGTGGTATAATTAGCCTGTCCTTGATACTCACCTCAAGGCACTGCATCAGCAGAAGTGTGACATACACCACGTTTACATGCACCGCACTGTCCAAGACAACTCTAAATTCTAGTTAAACCTGCAAACTATAATGCTCTACAACTACTAGAATATCCCATCATATGGCAATCTGGTGCATGACATTATATTAGATGACACACGAGCTGCTGTTTAGAAGTGGCATGTTGATTTTGAACATGGTGGACACACTGATTTATCATATTAGTTGACCCAAATCTGTAGTGAATAGTTTTAATCACTAAATTTTTTTCAGATTATACTTCCGTTTTAGGTTTCCAAATTGAATGCATGACTTGTCTTAACAGATGCCAGAAGAACAGAAAGCACAACAGAAATGTCTCAACAGAAAGCACAAGGCAGCATCTGTTCATCCCAAAATTACATAAAAAATATATATTATCTGAAAAATAGCCAAGGAATTCGCTGTGCCTTGAAAATAATCCAAAATGATGTGAGTAGATTAGAAAATTCCAAAATTGGTGGGGGGTTTTTAACTTCATTCATTCATTCATTTTCTTTTTGGCTTAGTCCCTTTATTAATCAGGGGTCGCCACAGCGGAATGAACCGCCAACTTATCCAGCATATGTTTTACGCAGCAGATGCCCTTCCTGCTGCAACCCATCACTGGGAAACATCCATACACACTCATTCACAAACATAAACTACGGACAATTTAGCTTACCCAATTCACTTATAGCACATGTCTTTGGACTGTGGGGGAAACCGGAGCACCCGGAGGAAACCCACGCCAACACGGGGAGAGCATGCAAACTCCACACAGAAATGCCAACTGACCCAGCCGAGGCTCGAACCAGCGACCTTCTTGCTGTGAGGCGAACGTGCTACCCACTGCGCCACCGTGCAGCCCTTTTTTTAACTTATTTGTCTATTTTAATTACTTATTTTTCTCAGTGTCATTCATCACAGATGACAATGTTTTAATATGTTCTCATCATTTAAGCCAACGCACAGATGGTCAAAACCAAATGTTCATAAAGATAAAAAGGAAGGTTTAATTGAGCTGCCACTGACAATATTTTGACAATGTATGAACACTGACCATTTTTATATACAATATCAATTAAATCTGCTACAATACACAGATAAAATACAATACACAGATAAAATACAATACACAGAT
>CAIGQV010019171.1:5487553-5529868 GCA_903798115.1 Danio jaintianensis
AATACACAGATAAAATACAATACACAGATAAAATACAATACACAGATCCGTGAAAACAATTAAAACACTGTATTCTAGCTTCCAGTCCAGTAGATGTTAAACACACATATGGTCCTGTAATCTGGCATTGTTGTTTTGCTTTGGTAGTTTAGTTCCAAAGTCCCAGACCAAAGTCCTACCTAAATTAATGGGGGAATACTAAAATATTGAAAACTGCGTGCTGAACTTACAAAACTGAAGTGACTGGGCTGCATTTGCAGATAACGTTGTCTCTTAGTATGATACAAAGACTATAAAGGTTCATCAAAACTAAAGTTGTAACATTTCTTGACATACGTGTCCCTGCAGGTGGTGCTGAATTGTTTGATATGAATGGTAAAACTGCGAAGAACTGTTTACTTTATCCCTATCTAGTCCAATCTTGTAACATTTTAATGGTGTATATTATTTGCTCGTTAGGGAGATGCTATTAATATGCAGAATTTACTGAGCTTAGCATCTGTTAAGCAAAAAATACTCAACCATGCTTATTCCCTTACTCTCGAGTCTCAATCCATGAAATCTGACTCTATTCATAGATTAGATGTAAATAAAAAAACAGTGATGAGGTATAGCTAAGAGTGGTCCAGACCAAGCTTATGAAAGTATGACTTAAGTGAGACAGCTTCAGAAAACACATATTAACGCTCAGGTACATCTTAAGAATGACGTAGCCTTGTGCTGTGATGCTTTTTCTCCTTTCAAAATCAATGCAGACATTGATGCCTCGTTTCCACTGAGTGGTACAGTATGGTACAGTACGGTATCACCCTTGTGTCTTCACTGCCAAATGGTACCAATGGTACCCTTTTAGGGTAGGCGTGGTGTTCGACAGAAAGTTGTAGTCTACGTCATTCTCACTCGAAGTTCTCACATCATATGAGAAGCACTTCTTACTAAACAAATGCTTTATATACATAAATACTTGTGTATAAATGTTAATTACTAACCTTTCTATGAACAGGATTTGATTATAGCTGCAGATCAATGATAATGCGAAATAGCCTACTGTAACGTCTGCAATTATATAAAATAAATAAATAAATAAAACATATATGAACATATACAGAGCCTCACGGTCTCTGAAATGTTACCAATTACAAAAAAACAAACAAAAAAACAACAACATACATTTAGGCCTTATTTGGGTTCATAAACAATACGAAACATATACAGTCAGTACAAACCTCTCATCTTTATTCTTCACCAGCACATGTAACGTTAACATCTTGTTAAAAAGTAATTCCGTCATTCCCAGTTCATATAATAGTCCAAAAGCCGATGATAATAATTAAACATGGCAGTTTGTTCATGTTTTAGGTTGCTGAAAGAATCATTTGCTCCTTTGTTTTTTCACGCTTCACTCTCAAGTTTGTCAGTTTCTGAAAGGATGTCAGAAGCACTTCAATGATCATGCGCACGTTATTTTCAAGAGCTCAAGTTCGTTATTTCAAATATAGAGAGAGAGAAAGTGAAACCACTCACGCTTTTAGATGGTCTCGTAAACAACAACAGGACACAGGGCAGATTCTACTCTTTTTCTTGGCTTTGTGGCTGTTCATCAAGACGACGACAAGGTTTGTTTGCGCTCAGGTCAACTATGGCTCATTATTATATGTATATATTATTACGGTGTAATGTCTTGGCTGTGTATTTAAAAATGGCGCTTCCTTTGTTTTTTATTCTCCTGGCTTGTGCACGTGCTAGTGACGTTTCTCTGTAAACCAATAGCGTTCAGCTGCGCGTCTCGTTTCGCCTTTTGGTACCCTTTGGAAAGAGTACCCAAAAAGTGGTATGGTATGGTACGGTTCGCTTTTTGGTACAGTGGAAACGACCATAAAAGCGTACCATACCTTACCACTCAGTGGAAACGGGCCAATAGTAGTTGCCAAATGACAGGGCTTGCTGTAATAAAGAAACGAACATGTACATATCCCACATACTATCCCACAGAAGCGCATGGCTCCAAAGTATGACGATTGGCTATTTCGACCGGAAGGCGGGACTTCCTTCGCTGTGGTGGCCATACTGAGCAATACCCTTTTCCCCAATCATAATGTGAGTGAACCATCTTTGTATATCTATAGTATTTGTTTAATACTCACTCATGCCTATATACTGAACATGTAATATCAACACTAGGGATGCACAGAAATGAAAAGTATTGGCCGAAACTGAAAATTCTGCAGTGTTTTTTACAGTTTTTTGGCCCACAAAATGTTCTTGGAGCTTGGTATGATTACAGTTGAACCACTGAAGTCACATTGAATGTTTTGACAATGTTTTTGGTTCCTTTTCTGAACTTTGAACATCTCAGGACTATTGTTGTCTATATAGAGGATGAGAGAGCTGCAGGATTTCATCTAAAATATCTTCATTTGTGTTCTGAAGATGAACGAATCTCTCAGGGGATGTGAAATGACATGAGGGTAAGTAATTAAGAATAGAGTTTACATTTTTGAGTGAACTAACCCTTTGATTAGTATTCTGGGGCTGCTCTTTTGTCTTCAAATGACCAGAGAAATGGTCAATGTATAGGACAGATGGTCTCTTTCCCTTTAACAGGCGATGATTGGCCAAAAAAGCCAAAAGTCTAGCTTGTGAAATCTATCATCACCTTAGCAAATGCAGATTCATACCTGTTGGTGTGGGAGTTGTTGTGCATGAACCAGGAGCGGTTGTTGTCCACATACATGGCCCAGGCCTTATCGTCCTTCCCCAGCATCATGTCCTTCATGGTATTAATCCGCGCCACACCGAATGCAGGGTCAGGGTGGTTATCATAGCGGTCCACGCTAAGCTCCCAGTAATGCACACCCTTGGAGAAGGCAGCAGTTCCCAGCACCACACGGTCATCGTAACTGTTACACGTCACAGTCTGGTTTTCATTGGTCAGCACAATGTCTCTGTGAGCGGACGTGGGGTCGAAGGTGAACCATGCCACTGCAGAGGCAAAGAAAAATAAAACATCAGTTAGCATGAAGTTAGTGTGGTTCAAAATGTGTTTGTACCAGGAATAAAAAGCAAAAAGCTTCTCTCGGTGCACAATGATACTTTATGACAATTACTGTTACTGAAACTACAATAACATTTCCTGTGTTAAAACCACAGCAGAAATTGTTTTTGCTTTGCAACTCTAGTTTTCTGTTTTTGATTTGTGAAAAAGAAGTGCATGTTAGGGGCGACACGGTGGCTCAGTGGTTAGCACTGTCGCAACACACAGCAAGAAGGTTGCTGGTTCGAGTCCCGGCTGGGCCAGTTGGAATTTCTGTGTGGAGTTTGCATGTTCTCCCCGTGTTGGCGTGGGTTTCCTCCGGGTGCTCCAGTTTCCCCCACAGTCCAAAACACATGCGCTATAGTTGAATTTAATAAACTAAATTGGCCGTAGTGTATGTGTATGAGTGTGTATGGATGTTTCCCAGTACTGGGTTGCAGCTGGAAGGGCATCCGCTCTGTAAAACATATGCCAGATAAGTTGGTGGTTCATTCCGCTGTGGCGACCCCTGATGAATAAAGGGACTAAGCCGAAGGAAAATAAATGAATGAATGAATGAATGAAGTGCATGTTAGGATCCTTTTACCTACTATGCAAACACACTTAAGTAAATTAAATGTAATATTTTCAAAAAACTAAATGTCTCTATTTTGCCATTTATTTCAAATGAATCACAGTTTAAAATTGAACTAAATGCAGCTAGTTAAACATATGAGTGATTTGAGTCATTAAATGCACAATATGTAAGATTTGTTCATTAAGGGTGCTTTCACACTAGCACTTTTGGTCCGCACATGGGTCCGTTTGACATCAAAGTATGGTACGTTTAGCTAGTGTGAACGCTGTCTTCTGAACTCGGGTGCACACCCACAAATTGTACCCGAGTCCACCTGAAAGAGGTGGTCTGGGGTCCAGTTCACTTCTGATATAAATGCAATTGTACCAAATAACGGAAATAAACTGCCAACTGTACAACAAACTTCTGTGTCTGTGTATCACCCACTTTATGTCTGTGTATCAACCACGCTACCTTAGTGACAAGCAGGACTGACCCAGTGCAAACACAGTGATAATGTCTGCTTATCTCCTCCAAAAACAACTTCTGCAAACAACGCAATATGTTCTGAATGTTTTTTTATATTTTTTCAGCAGATAGACGCAAGTCGCTCTCTGTATTGTACCAAAACCAAAAGATTCAGTAAAAGCAGAACGACCATCATGTGCATACGTCTTTCCATTTTGGCGCCTTGGCTTTCGTGGCCGTCACCTAGCAGCAGCTGTACACACAACAGCAGCTCGATGACATAAGCGTACCGGGGTTCAGAAGGAAAAAAGACGGTGTGAACACAAACCAGCCGAGAAGGTGGCAAGGGGGGACAATCGAACTTGGGTTCGGACCAGGCAATAGAACCAAGTGAGAAAGCACCCTAAATATCTAAAAACCACTAGAACAGTACATTTTGCTGACTTATGTACTTACATTATGTCAAATATTTTTTAAGTATGTTTAAATCCAGAGAAATAAGCAATGTTATCTAGTTAGACAATTAGACAGTTTTAAGTAGTTATGATTTCCCGTAGGATATAGAGCACAAACCACAACTCCCATGATTCCACACTCACTCACAGCGTCATCAGAATATGCTTTTGTTTATTGTGAATACGTGCCCAATAGCGACAAAAATTGCATACTGTGCCTAAAGATGAAAATCTCAACAATAATTCAGATCAAGCACATTCGATGCTGAATAGCTTAACACTTTTATCAAAGTGTCTGTAACGAACATTTTAACCAATTCGTACTGGAGTGTGTTAAGAGCGGTTAACACTATCCATTATACACTAAACACATTTAAAATACATGTATAAATGTAATCGGAGGTTATCAAACCCTACTGTCATTGTTGGAAAAGTCCAAAGCTCCATTTTAAGCCTTAATTCTGATCAGGAAGACCAAACTGTAAGTAGTAAAAACTTATTTTATTTCTTTAATTTTCCTTCAGCTTAGTCCCTTATTTATCATGGGTTGCCACAGCGGAATGAACCGCTAACTATTCCGGTATATGTTTTACACAGCAGATGCCCTTCCAGCTGCAACCCAGTACTGGGAAACATCTATACACTCACATTCACACACACACTGCAGCCAATTTTGTTTACCCAATTCACCTATAGCGCATGTCTCTGGACTGTGGGGGAAACCGGAGCACCCGTAGGAAACCCACACCAACACAAGGAGAACATGCAAACTCCACAAAGAAATGCCAACTGGCCCAGCCGGGACTCTAACTGGTGACCTTTTTGCTGTGAAGTGATAGTGCTAACCATGCTGCTATTTAACCAGGAAGGTCCCATTGGGATATATCTTCTACCAGGGAGTCCTGGTCAAGACAGGCAGCATAGGACAAAGTTACAGAGAAATACATATCACAACACACAAACACACAAAAAGATACTCAAAATAGTGTAAAATATAATCAATTGTTTAAAAATGTGCACTGTTCTAAATAGACAGACTTTAAAATATTTTTTAAATATAGCTATAGTTGGTACAGATTCCATATGTAGTATATCAGGGGTCACCAACCCTGTTCCTGGAGGTCTACCTTACTGCAGATTTCAGTTGCAACCCATATCAAACACACCTGTCTGTAATTATCAAGTGCTGCTTCAGGCCCTAATTAATTAGTTCAAGTGTGTTTGATCAGGGTTGGAGCTGAAAAGGTATTTTAACTTTGCCTTTTCTAACGGCATGTAACTTTTACCAGATCTAGTACCCACCCCATCTTCTACATCACAGATTCATCACAGGGAATGTGTCAGATTTGGCCATCAACCTGGCAAAACATTCCAGTACTTTGCTTTTTTTTTTCAAACCTACTTTTGCAAACTAGTCACTCAATCTGAGCCAAAAATTCACACTCTAGAGCAGAGAGTTGGCTCATGGTAACCTTTGATTTGGCCCACCATCCCATCTGAGAAGAAAGGAAGAATTATAGGGATGGTTTAGAGATTGTCAACTGAAATCTAATCTAAAGCCTTTTAATTTATTGTTAAAAGCTAACTGAAATTAAATGTTTCAATTAAATGGTGTAAATTAATCAGATTTAGTTTTAATGTACATACTGTCACCCGACACATAGAGGACAAATCAAGGCAAAGGCGGATTCTGCTTGACTAATGTATTCAGCATTGAACTCCACTGTGTTATAAATGTGATTGTTCATGTTTTTATTGCAATAAGTTATCATTTAAAATGTTATACTGCATTAGTTAATACGATTTAAAGTAGTGTTTTATAATAAATTATGAAATAATCCATGGCAATTAATGTCATTTAATGTAATATAGTTTGGTATATCTCTCAATGATATTTGGTTTTTGGCCCTTTATATGAAAAAGTTTGAGCACCCCTGCTCTAAAGTCTGAATATCAAAAGTTATCAAAACAAAGTAGACATTTTATTCAGGTTCACCACAGGATTGCCTAACATCTAAAGTGGACGCTGCCATTTTTACAAAAATCTCCATAAAGCCGCGGTCACACTGCACTTTTCGCCTCATAGACTTCCATTCATACGCATGCAAATGCGACAGACCGGAAACTTAAGCGCATTCGAAGAGTTTCGCAGTTCGCTGCTTTGCAAAGTTCAAGCTTGGTGAATTCTGACCTGCAAAATCGAATCACATGACTGCGTGAGACCAATCGAAGATCAAAACATGACCTCTCTGGACAGAAATGTAAAATATGGACCAATCGCTCGCTTTTTTAATGTCTAATCATATTGTTTAATCCTGCCACTTTTCGCAGCGTTGTACGACAGAATTTCACATGCTCAAACTCTAGTGTGACCGCGCCATAACTCTGCAACGTAATGAGAAATTGTCACCAAACTCAGAACACTAATGTATGAAATCAGTTTACCGGTTACCGTTAAACAGTCATTCAGTTTGACCACATGGTGGCGCTACAATGCAACAAAGAATAACATGAAACCAGTTTTCACTGAGCGACTCGAAAATCGGCATGCAGTGAGTTTGTCAAAGGTGATTTTTTTCTATGTACACTTAAGTGGTTTAAATGTCACAAATATTATATCATCTGACATATTTAAAAAACACAATACAAGGACACACTCCTTTTTTACAAGGGTCTTTTTCCCCCCTTTTTTATTTCAGGACAGTTATTTCATATATATCCAGCAAATAAATTAATTCCCAAAACACCTTTAGCTAGTGTAAGTGTAGTCATCATAATTTGCAGATTGCACACACATAACTACACATATGCGCTCCTTCAGTGACGCATGAATTATTAAAAGGAATGAAATATTGAAGCTGATGTGTTCTCTGAGAAATTAAGTTTCAGCAGGAGAGTGCCTGTAAGGCAAATCTAGCATCAAACTCTTGAATATCCTGTGTTAATTAAACATCTCCACTGGGACCGTTCCATGTAGTTTTGCAAACACCCTACTCACAGTTATATCAAAGACCTGCCAATGTAACTATAACTAGAGTTTGTCTCAATTATAATGGTCTTGGACTGCTGCAAAACTGGGGCAATGTAATGCCCATAAATAAATGTATTTTTTATTAACATTTATAATCTAAATGACATTAATAGTAAAATTAAAATTAGTTGTTTTGATGAACATGTTATTTACTTTTTCACATTTATTTATACGGCCATTATGTTGAATATTTACAAAAAAAAATTACACCCATTCCAAGAATGCAGCTCAGCTATGTTTATTCAAGCTGAACAGTGTGAACGTGCTGTTAAAAGTTTTTATAGATAAAAAACACATGTGTGTGTGTGTGTATGTAGGGGTGGGACAACCACATAACTGATGATGATTGGTGTGTGTGTGTGTGTGTGTGTGTGTGTGTAGGGGTGGGACAACCACATAACCGATGATGATTGGTGTGTGTGTGTGTAGGGGTGGGACAACCACATAACCAATGATGATTGGTGTGTGTGTATGTAAGGGTGGGACAACCACATAACCAATGATTATTGGTGTGTATGTAAGGGTGGGACAACCACATAACCGATGATGATTGGTGTGTGTGTATGTAGGGGTGGGACAACCACATAACCGATGATGATTAGTGTGTGTGTAGGGGTGGGACAACCACATAACCGATGATGATTATTTGTGTGTCTGTGTAGGGGTGGGACAACCACATAACCAATGATGATTGGTGTGTGTGTGTATGTAAGAGTGGGACAACCACATAACCGATGATGATTGGTGTGTGTATGTAGGGGTGAGACAACCACATAACCGATTATGATTGGTGTGTATGTGTGTGTTGGGGTGGGACAACCACATAACTGATGATGATTGATGTGTGTGTGTGTGTAGAGGTGGGACAACCACATAACCAATGATGATTGGTTAAAAACGCAGGTGACACTTTCAATAATCAATAATAGAAAAACAAGTCAATCATGTCAGTATATGTTGACGAAGTACTTTACAATCACATTTCCATATCATCAGCTTGCCGTAAATGAAGCTGGGGTTCGGTCATATATGGTGTCAGTGTGGACACGGTGATCACGGTGGACGTAAAAGCGATATAATAATCATTTATTTTAGTGTCCATTTTATTAAACATACAATTTTTTTTTTTGTTACATTTTTCTTTCACAAAGTAACTCAGTAGTTACTTTCCTGGGTAGTGAATTAGTTACTTTTGTAATGATGTAATTCAGTTACTAACTCAGTTACTATTTGTGAGAAGTAACTAGTAACTATAACTAATGACTTTTTTTAAGTAATCTCCCTAACACTGCTAGTAAACAGTCCTCAACAAAGCCACCGCAGAATAAGAGTAATCCAACAAATCAGTCGAGTTAATAATTCAATGACTCACTCAAAAAGTAGAGTGAAAGAAACAGTGAAAAGTCCAGATCTTTTTTTTTTTAAACACAGCTCAGTCTAAAAGAAAACCAAGTCTTTATGTACCTGAAGTTAAAGTTAAAGCCTCTACATCTGCAGTGAGATGCTTGATCTGTGGAGCTAAAGGATGATGAAAGAAGCTCCCTAAAACACTCATTAAAAAGAAGCATTCTCAGCAGGGAGCCATGCAGAAAAGGGAATATATAATGTGTGAGCTTTGTGCCTGTGTATGCGAGAGTCTAAGATGGAAAACAAGTTTTTAAGAAATCTCTGAGGTGAATGAAAGAAGCGACCCACCGTCAGATGTCTTCAGCATCACCACTTTGCTGTACGCTCCCACTCCAGCAGAGTTGTAGGCTTTTACTCGAGCGCTATATGAACTGTTGAAATGAAGGCCGTCCACTGTACACACGGTCTCTTTGCCCACATAAACTTCCTGAAACACGGACAGGGGAAAAAGGCAGACGTGAGTGAGATAGAAATGGAAAGCATCTGGGAACGGATGATCTTCAGATTTAGGATGATGGTGCATGTTTGCCATCAATTATGAATTGAGCAGCAGATGTCTCAAAGAGAAAAAAATATAACTTATGTTTTTCTTAGCATTTTTAAAAAATAAGATAAAATGCCTTCTGCAACCATACATAGGAAATGTGAATGGATAAAAAAGATTATTTTCCAGAGGAATTTCTTCTAAATATGGGTAATCAAATTTGTTACGTGGAAAAAAATGACCTTTTCCCTCCAATTACAAAAAAAAAGAGAGGAGAATTATTGGATGAAATTGGATTGTTACTAATTGCTGTTAAATGAGTCAAATAAACAAGATGTTTAGTTATAAACAACACAGGCCTTATACACTCACCAGCCACTTTATTAGGTACACTTTATTAGGTCCAACTGCTCGTTAACGCAAATTTCTAATCAGCCAATCACATGGCAGCAATCGATGCATTTTGGCATGTAGACATGGTCAAGATGATCTGCTGCAGTTCAAACCAAGAATCAGAATGGGGCAGATAGGTGATTTAAGTGACTTTGAACGTGGCATGGTTGTTGCTGCCAGATGGGCTGGTCTGAGTATTTCAGAAACTGCTGATCTACTGGGATTTTCATGCACAACTATCTCTAGGATTTACAGAGAATGGTCCGAAAAAGAGAAAATATCCAGTTCTGTGGGCGCACATGTCTTGTTGATGTTAAAGGAGAATGGCCAGACTGGTTCGAGCTGATAGAAAGGCAACAGTAACTCAAATAACCACTCGTTACAACCGAGGTATGCAGAAGAGCATCTCTGAAACCACAAAATGTCGAACCTTGAGGCGGATGGGCTACAGCAGCAGAAGACCACACCAGGTGCCACTCCTGTCAGCTAAGAACAGGAGACTGAGGCTATAATTTGCACAGGCTCACCAAAATTGGACAATAGATGATTAGAAAAACGTTGCCTGGTCTGATGAGTCTCGATTCTGCTGTGACATTCGGATGGTAGGGTCAGAATTTGGCGTCAACAACATGAAAGCATGGATCCTTCCTGCCTTGTATCAAAGGTTCAGGCTGGTGGTGGTGTAATGGTGTGGGGGATATTTTCTTGGGACACTTTGGGCCCATTAGTACCAATTAAGCATTGTGTCAACACCACAGCCTACCTGAGTATTGTTGCTGACCATGTGCATCACTTTATGACCGCAGTGTACCCATCTACTGATGGCTACTTCCAGCAGGATAACGCGTCATGTCATAAAGCGTGAATCATCTCAGACTGGTTTCTTGAACATGACAATGAGTTCACTGTACTCAAATGGCCTTCACAGTCACCAGTTGTCAATCCAATAGAACAGTTTTGGGATGTGGTGGAACGGGAGATTCGCATCATGGATGTGCAGCCGACAAATCTGCAGCAACTGCGTGATGCTATCATGTCAATATGGACCAAAATCTCTGAGGAATATTTCCAGTACCTTGTTGAATCTATGCCACAAAGGATTAAGGCAGTTCTGAAGGTAAAAGGGGGTCCAATCCGGTACTAGTAACATGCACCTAATAAAGTGGCCGGTGAGTGTAGTTCTCTGCTCTTATAAGCCAAGAAAACCTTAAGCTGATTATTAAACTGAAACCTTCGGTACAGAGTAGCCTACATCTGAGCATTTCAGTTCTTCTTCCATGTACGTTTGACTGCATTTTCTGTTGTTAAACTGGCTGCAATGTCCAGTTAGAAACCTGAGATATTTCATATGTGTATGGAAAATCAGAACACTGTCACTTTTTGTCTTAAGTACTCAAAACCTAAAAACCTTTCAGAGAAAAGATGGGTGCAGTACTACTCTATAGGCACTCGAAATTAATATGAGATTGGGCAAAGTGAGCATGTTACATCCCCTTTAAGCATTCATAAAATAAAATGTAAAAAAAAATCAGTAGATCCCTTTGTTTTGCTGAATGCTGAATGATAACATTGTGAAAATGTAGATGTTTAAGAGGTACCCGGTAAGGTCCGCCATTCCCATCATCCAGCTCCAGCACATAACCCTCTACAGGCAGGGCTTGGACTGTGGTTATCCTCCAGGCCAAGGTGGCGCTGTTGTTCCGCATGCAGCACTTCTCCAACTGCAGCAGCGGTGCAGGAGGCACTGTGGGGGTTTCTGCTAAAAGACAGAATTTACAGAGTACACATTTAATCAAGGACTGTCATTCACTGCAGTATCAGTTAGGGGTAAACATGTAGTGACATGCATGGGGGTAAGCAAGTTCCTGAAGGTCACTGGTGCCTCTAAAACATACGCAGGAGAAGGGGGCGGTGGGTTCGGGTGGGGGTCTAGTATTATAAAGGAACTGTTTGTAGCAGCTCTGAAATACCTCCGGTGCTCTCCTCCTCTTTCTGGTCACCTGCATGTATTTGTTTCAATAATGCAGCCTCCTGACCATCTGAAAGATGATATTGGACAAAGCAGGTGTTGCTTGTATGAGTCTAGGGGTAAAACTGTGGGGACCATTAACTGGGGACAATAGACAATGCATATTTTGAAATATTATATAATATACCTTAAATATCACACAAGCAAAAGTACTATTCCACCCATTTTATCAGCTTAACCGCAAACAAATAGACTTTATACAAAACTTAAATAAACAAGATGTTTAGTTATAAACAACACAGGCCTCACAGGTCTCTGGTCTTATAAGCCAAGAAAATCTTAAGTTGATTATTAAACTGGAATCTTCAGTACAGAGTAGCCTACATCTGAGCATTTCAGTTCTTCTTCCATGTACGTTTGACTGCATTTTCTGTCGATAAACCGGCTGCATTGTCAAGCTATTGCTCGCATTTCAGTTCAAAAGGAGATTCAGTCATAACGCTGAAATAAAATAATTTTGTATTTGTATAGACGCACAATAAAAACAAAACAATATGGCTTTATTAAAGCAAGCACGGGCTTCAAAATGTGCTCTCTGCCTTTTGTACTCTTTTTCCATGCAGCTCACAGAAGATCTGGCATGTGATAACCAAATGAATCAGAATGTTCTGCGGTTTATGCTGTCACGTTAAAGGAATTTTTAAAAATAAAACATGTATATTAGGCTACATTTAAAACTTAGTTCAGCCTATTTCTGTATCTGAATGTTTTGTCAGTGCTATCGCTTTGTGATCGGCGAGTGTTTAGAACAGCGATTAAACACTTGAACAGTGGCAGTAATAGTTCATATTGTGGCTTTCCTCCTTTCTTGTCAACAAATGTGGATTCAGAGCCACCACATCTGCAGCACCACTGGTTGCCATGTCTCAGTGCTGATATAAAGAAATTATTCGACCGGGTCCTTGGGACTACTGTTACTTAAAGGGATGAAAAGGAGTAATGTTTGAGTAAGGTTGAGTAAATCTTTAGTTTTAAGTTAACTATCCCTTTAAGAAAACCTGGTACCGTATTGTTTAATTTTTCTTCTTTTTTAGTACCATAACTTGTAAGTGCCAGGTCTTGTGACAACACTACCTGAATTAATCTCTTTTTGAAAGAATCATTTAAGCCAATGACTTAATTATCCATTCATAAACTATAATAATTATAATAATAACCTTTATTTAACCAGGTAAGTCAATTGAGAACCAGTTCTCATTTACAATGACGACCTGGCCAAGAGGCAACATAAAAAGCAGATACAGTACAAAGCAGCAGGGACACAATACAATAACAATTTCACAAATGCAGGTAATAACATATAAAACCAAGGAAAAACTAAAAACAAGCACAGTGATCTTGTACTATTGACTGGATTGAACTTTTAAAAGATGATAGTGGAATGAAAGTGTTGAGCTTTAAAGTCTGCTGCAGATGATTCCAAGCATCAGCAGCAGAAAACTGAAAAGAGTAGCAACCAAATAAAGTGCAAACTTTGGGTATGCAAAGGTTAATAAAACTACTAGAGCGCAGATTTCGACGTGTTTCCTGAATGTTAAGAAGTGACTGTAAATACAGTGGAGTTTTCCCAATAAGAGTTTTGTAAATGAACAGAAACCAATGAATTTGTCGACGTGATTGAAGAGAAGGCCAATTCAATAAAGAATACAGTTGACAGTTGAGTCGTTCAGAACTCAGCTGCTAGACTTTTAACCGGTACTAAGAAGAGAGAGCACATTACTCCAGTATTAATTAATCTACACTGGTTACCCATACGCTACAGAATTCAATACAAAGCGTTGTTGTATGTCTTTAAATCTCTGCATGGCTTAGCGCCTGAGTATGTTACTGATTTAATTAGCCGCTGTCACTCCAGTAGATCTCTGCGTTCAATCGATCAATTATCTCTCATGGTTCCGCGATCCCGTTTAAAATGCAAAGGTGACCGGGCATTCTCTGTTGCAGCTCCTAGGCTCTGGAATGACCTTCCTCTGTCTGTAAAAACGTGTCCTACTTTGGGTGTTTTTCAGAGTACGCTTAAAACGTATTTGTTTTCTTTAGCATTTGATAATGATTTGTAAGTTGTTATGTCTTTCTTTCTTTCTTTTATATACCTTTTGTACAGCACTTTGGTTCCACTTGTGGTGTTGAAAGTGCTTTATAAATAAAGTTGAGTTGAGTTGAGTTGAGTTGACACTGATGAGTATTAAATAGCGCACCAGTAACAAAACGAATTGCTGCATGGTAAATAACATCTAGTTTGTGAAGGAGAGTTTTTGAAGCTGGTCTCTAATCCAGAATTGGTAATACTGTTAATTTGACCAAATGCTGCTTTGAAGAGTGCGTAAAGGAAGATTTGTTTCTGTAAAGAAAACCAATCTGGGCTTTAACCTTTTTGAGCAATTAATTTATGTGAGTTTCAAATGACAGTTTCCCATCTAACCAGATCTAAACAAGATATTTGAAGCAGTCAACATAATCAATCTCAGTACCGTCCAATGAGGGAATTTTAGGAGGAAACTCAACATGTGGTAAATTTCTATTAAAAACCATACATTGTTTTATAAGTATTTAAAACTAAATGAAGATTGGTAAAAGCGCGTTGGATGCTTAAAAAACTGGCTTGCAGTGAAGAAAGTGCTGTAGTCAGAGAAGAACTAGATGGATAAATTATGGTATCATCAGCTATAAACTAGCTGTTATGAACAAATAGTTTGAATAAATAATGCAATAACTCATTCAGACAGGGACTTGCCACCATCTACTCAAGGTTTTAATGTCATGCCATATTATATACACTACCTGACAAAAGTCTTGTCATTGATCCCAGTTGTAAGAGCAACAAATAATAACTTGACTTCTAGTTGATCATTTGGAAAAGTGGCAGAAGGTAGATTTTTCCGATGAATGATCTGTTGAACTGCATCCCAATCATCGCAAATACTGCAGAAGACCTACTGGAACCCGCATGGACCCAAGATTCTCACAGAAATCAGTCAAGTTTGGTGAAGGAAAAATCATGGTTTGGGGTTACATTTAGTATGGGGGCATGCAAGAGATCTGCAGAGTGGATGGCAACATCAACAGCCTGAGGTATCAAGACATTTGTGCTGCCCATTACATTACAAACCACAGGAGAGGGCAAATTCTTCTTATACTTCTTATTCTTAGAGCGCTTCTTATACTTCAGCCTCCATATCAAAGTTCCTGAAAGCAAAAAAGGTCAAGGTGCTCCAGGATTGGCCAGCCCAGTCACCAGACATGAACATTATTGAGCATGTCTGGGGTAAGATGAAGGAGGAGGCATTGAAGATGAATCCAAAGAATCTTGATGAACTCTGGGAGTCCTGCAAGAACGCTTTCTTTGCCATTCCATTTCTTTTCCATTGCCGACTTTATTAATAAGTTATTTGAGTCATTGCAGAGATGTATGGATGCAGTCCTCCAAGCACACAATATTAATTATTTTTCCACTGCACCATGACTTTATATTCTATACTGTAGTCTAGGCGACAAGACTTTTGTCACGTAGTGTATGACAAGCCAGAACCATCTAAGTTACTATCATAAAAACATATCAAGAAAAAAAGCATATTGCTATAAGGCTTGGCTATTGCTTAATAGCTGTTGTAGAAATTGTTATATTATTTTTGAAAGTTTAAAAACATTGTATTTATTCATTCATTCATTCATTTTCTTTTCGGCTTAGTCCCTTTATTTATCTGGGGTCGCCACAGCGGGTTGAACCGCCAACTTATCCAGCATATGTTTTACGCAGCGGATGCCCTTCCAGCTGCAACCCATCACTGGGAAAACATTGTATTTATTTTGGAAATATTTTGTAACATTAAAAACAAATGTATTGTATTTTTCTGTCTATTTAATGCATAGGTCTCAAACTCAATTCCTGGAGGGCCACAGCACTGTACAGTTTTGCTCCAACCCTAATCAAACACAGCTGATCCAACTACTGTAATCAAGGTTTTCAAGACTACTAGACTCGGGCTGCGTCCAAAATCACATACTTCCATACTATATAGTACACTAAAAACAGTATGTGAACCGAGTAGTATGTCCGAACTCATAGAATTCAAAAAACAGTACGCGAGAAGTACCTGGATGACCTACTACTTCCGGCGAGATTCTGAAGAGCACATCAGATGGACACTACGCTATCCCATGATGCCCCGCAAGAGAATTCATGAATGGGAGTGAAGCTGACGAGGGTAGGTCACGTGATCATGACAAAATGGCGGATGTAGTACGTTCGAGTTCCATTCATACTACTCACATTCATACTGTATAGAACCTACTTTTCTAACGGTCAAGTAGTAAATTCAAATTCAAATGCAGTACCTACTGAGTAGTAGGCGATTTCGGACGCAGCCACTAGTCTTGAACACCTTGATTAGTTGGATCAGCTAATGGAGCAAAACTGTGCAGAGCTGCGGCCCACCAGGAATTGAGTTTAATACCTATGATTTAACGCATTCTTTGAGAATAGAAGTATTTTTTAAAGAATATTGTATGAATCTCAATGATTTCATTTATATACTACACTAACTGCATTATCTGTGGAGTCTCAAAATCCTAACTTCCAAAACATGTTAACCTAATTATGTACTTATGTAGCATTGTTTGCTATGCTCTCGACACTGGTGGCCACAAACAGCAAACATTAAATTTCATCCATTAGGTGTGTTTTTACATTTTCACCTTTATTCTGGGTGAAGTCCAGCTGGAGAATGGACTGCATCAGAGGGTCTGTGTTGACGGTCAAGGCGAACTCTGGACAGACCTTTGGCTCCAATGCACCTTTTACCCACTGGTCCTGAGACACCAGGACGCGCTTTATCAACGCATCTGAGATCTGGAAGAAAAAGATCAGCTGTGTTGTTCAAGAAAATACAAAAAGTCAAGTCCACAAGTTAAAGTGTGGACATAAATTGGAATGAAACGTCATGTCTCGCAGGACCACGGTGCTACATAAATAAACATAATCATACATATGAACACAACACTGGACTATTTTAAACCTATACATACTAACATACTGAACTACTAACTACCCAGTAGGCACAGGATGTCAACATGATGTCAGATTGACGTTGTACCCCAACGTCATGGGGACGTTGCATTTTGTTTGGAAATGAAAATCGGGTTGACATCGGAACCCAACGTCAGGCCGACGCCAGTGTCCAATGTCCAACCTAAAATCAACCAAATATCAACACCTAATGATGTTACAGCTTGTTACCACTATGACGTCTATCAGAAGTTGGATTTTGGTTGCCATACCTGATGAATAAATGTCAGTATTTGACGTCAATATGAAGTTGGTTTAAGATGTTGGCTTGATGTTGGATTTTGGTCACTTTCCAACACAACCTAAAATCAGGCAAATATCAACGTCATTATTGAACGTCAAAATAACGTTGTCCT
The DNA here is from genome assembly GCA_903798115.1 of Danio jaintianensis. NCBI lineage: Eukaryota > Metazoa > Chordata > Actinopteri > Cypriniformes > Danionidae > Danio > Danio jaintianensis. Next base: position 5,504,832 of record CAIGQV010019171.1, read on the forward strand.
TAGACGCTGGCTAGACATTGAATTTTGGTCACCTGACGTCACGACCTAAATCTAACCTAATATTAACGTCTTATGATGTTGTGTGCCTGCTGGGTATACTACTGAACTATGTTCAATCCACTTAAATTTGTAAAAACTAATAATTTTACTTAATTACTTAATCCCAACACAAATCGATTGTGTGAAACCCAGCATTTTTTACTACCTGAGACAAGTACATTTTACATAAGACAGAGCAATATTGTGCATGATATTGCCATGGGCTGATGGGCATACATTTCATTTAACATTAGGGGGCTGCAATAAATATCAAATTTCTCATGAACAATTTTTGAAGGGGACACAAATAATACAGTCGAATTGTAAATATATATGTACTTATATATGTCCAGAAGTGTCCACGTTAATTAAGACACTTAAGAACATATTAGAATTGAAAAACATACAGTGGGGTCAGTTTGGACGTAGCACAGTGCTCATTTAGTAAATGCACAGCTAAACAATATGCTAATTGTGGCCATTAATGTTAAGTTAACATTATCCCAAGTCGTCACAAATAAAAAAATGCATGGGAAATGGCTTTAGCCGGCGTGTTAGTTGCAGTGCACTATTGCAACAACTACTTAAGTAATGTTTTAATATAATATAGCAGATTTATGGAAAATTACATCGGTAATAAGCATTTTTGCCGCAACTAATCTAAGAATGAGTCTGACTCAACTACATTAAAGAGAATCACTTTATTTAAGTGAATAAAATAGCCTACTTACTGGAGTTCAACAGTAATTGAGCCGCAGCCACATATGTGTGTAGAGTAGGTGAGATGAACTGGGAAAGCAGGCAGAGGGCCAAACCACTGTGAGAAAGGGGAGGGTGAACTGAACTGTTTCTTAATGTATTTTTTGCGTTTTTTTAATTTTTTATATTTAAACAATTATTTTGGGCGTCACGGTGGCGCAGTGGGTAGCACGATCGCCTCACAGTAAGAAGGTCGCTGGTTCGAGCCCCGGCTGGGTCAGTTGGCATTTCTGTGTGGAGTTCGCATTTTTTCCCCATGTTCACGTGGGTTTCCTCTGGGTGCTCCGGTTTCCCCCACAGTCCAAAGACATGCGCTATAGGTGAATTGAATAAGCTAAATTGTCCGTAGTGTATGTGTGTGAATGCAAGAGTGTACGGGTGTTTCCCAGTGTTGGGTTGCAGCTGGAAGGGCATCCGCTGCGTAAAACATGTGCTGGATAAGTTGGCGGTTCATTCCGCTGTGGAAACCCCAGATTAATAAAGTGACTAAGCCGAAAAGAAAATCAATGAATGAACAATTATTTTAGGTATACATATGTTTTTCACAATAGAGAACGCTATTTTTTTTATAATTTCTTTTCGGGGGGAATAATCAACATATTTTGAAACTACAGTACATGAAATGAATTGTTTTGCTGAACTTTTCCTTTAAGAACACATCTGTTAACTTTTGTACAGTTCTAATACTGTGTTACACAGCTATTGATGTAAAATATGAAAGATTTAGTCCAAGATATTTTACTTTTTCAGTGATTCACTCTCTTCTTTTGTATTTTGAGGATCAAGGCAAACTGATGTACAGTCATCTCTCTCTCTCTCTCTCTCTGTCTGTCTTTTAAGAAATCTCTGCTGGCCAGGGACTCGCATTACATGCTTTTGTGAAGGCACTCAAAGAAACATCTCAATCAATACTTCATAAAAAATGCAGTAAAGAGGCAGCGCTACTCATCTGGAGCAGTCTTCTCTTACTATTGTACATTCAAAGCTCTGAAATATCAATTATTTAAAGACTTTAAATGCTGAGGGGGTCTGTCTAAACAGCAGGTAAACTCCTGCAGAGGAAACCTGTGGAAGCTTGTTCCCATACTTAAATCCAATCCAAAAATAAATAGATTTATATTGTTAGTTTATATCTTACAGCCACTGACTTTTTCAGCTTTTTTACTACAAATTACAAAAATCTTTTCAATTCTTTGTATACAATCTTGCATTTCTTTGTATGCTATCTTGCATTGTATACAGAACAATATTGTGCAAAAGAGGAAGAAAACAAGATTGTGTGATGCATTCACAAGTAAACATTGTTTTCCTTATTGAGTGCTTGTAAGATGGAGTTTAAGAAAAGTGTCAGGTGCATATAGAGAAAAGAGTGTTTCTACAGGTGGTTTGTCAAGCCCACTCACCTGTGTGAGGCACACTCAGAAATACACAGCTTTTTTCTAATGACAAAAACTAACCAACTGAAATCTTTTCAATTCTTTGTGTGCTATCTTGCAAGTTTTCCCTTTTTCTCTAAAATCTGTGCTATTTTAACTTTTGTCTTGAATTTCTGAGTTTACATTTCACAATTAATACTTTTTACAAACTCCCAACATATATATTTGGAAATATTTCACCGTTGTCCTGTCAACTCACACTTAAAAAAAAGGTTCAATTTACATCCTGTAGTTTTGACCTTTTTATTCTAGGAATTCTGAGTTTACATTTTATTGGTCATTTACACTGAGCGGTACGGTTCAGTTCGGTATAGTACAGTACAGTACAGCATGGTATGCGTTTATTTCTAATTCCACGGTCAGAAGTACCAAAATAGTGAACCTAATCGTACCTAATACGTTGAGTTTGCAAAAGACATAACATTTGATAGGCCCGTACAGCTTTCTTCTTGAAGCAAATATGATTCCGATTGCAACTTTCTAGTATACACAAGTAAGGTTACTGTTGGCAATATAAGAAATGAGAGAAACATGATCAGATGTGCTCCAACATTAGGCACACTCAAATCAAGACTTAAAACACATCTGTTTAGCCGTGCCTTTAGCGAATGAGCTCTGTGCTACGTCCAACAGATCGCACTATTATGTCTTTCTTTTGTTTTTCATTCCTTTAAAACCTGTTTTAACACATTTTAATCCATTTTTAATCATTTTTATTCTTTGTATTTTATGTTTCTTTTATTCTTGTTTATGTAAAGCACTTTGCATTACCATTGTGTATGAAATTCATTCATTAATTTATTCATTTTCAACCACTTTTCCGGGGCCGGGTCCCGGGGGCAGCAGTTTTAGGAGAGAACCCCAGACTTCCCTCTCCCCAGACACTTGCTCCAGCTCCTCCGGGGGGATCCCGAGGCGTTCCCAGGCCAGCCGAGAGACATAGTCCCTCCAGCGTGTCCTGGGTCTTCCCCGAGGCCTCCTCTCGGTGGGACATGCCTGGAACACCTCCCTAGGTAGGCGTCCAGGAGGCATCCGAAACAGATGCCCGAGCCACCTCAGCTGACTTCTCTCGATGTGGAGGAGCAGCGGCTCTACTCCGAGCTCCTCCCGGGTGACAGAGCTCCTCACCCTATCTATAAGGGTGCGCCCTGCCACCCTGCGAAGGAAACTCATTTCGACCGCTTGTATCCGAGATCTTGTCCTTTCGGTCATGACCCAAAGCTCATGACCATAGCTGAGAGTAGGAACGTAGATTGACCAGTAAATCGAGAGCTTTGCCTTTCGGCTCAGCTCTTTCTTTACCACAACGGACCGGTACATCGACTGCATTACTGCTGCCGCTGCACCAATCCACCTGTCAATCTCACGTTCCATCCTTCCCTCACTTGAACTCCTCCACCTGGGGTAAGGACTTTCCTCCAAACCACCTTTTTCCAGTGAAGCACCATGGCCTCTGACTTGGAGGTGCTGATTCTCATCCCACCCAACACTCGGCAGCAAACCGCCCCAGTGCATGCTGAAGGTCCATGTTCGATAAAGCCAACAGAACAACATTGTCTGCGAATAACAGAGATGAGATCCTGTGGTCCCCGAACCGGACCCCCTCCAGCCCAAGGCTGCGCTTTGAAATTCTGTCCATAAAAATTATGAACAGAATTGGTGACAAAGGGCAGCCCTGCCGGAGTCCAACATGCACTGGAGACAAGTCTGACTTATTGCCGGCAATGCGAACCAAACTCCTACTCTGTTCATACAGGGACAAGACAGCCCCTAACAGAGCGCCTCTGACCCCATACTCCCAGAGCACCCCCCACAGAATGCCACGAGGGACACGGTCGAATGCCTTCTCCAGGTCCACAAAACACATGTGGACTGGTTGGGCATACTCCCATGAACCCTCGAGCACCCTGGTGAGATTATAGAGCTGGTCCAGTGTACCACGGCCTGGACGAAAACCATTGTGTATGAAATGTGCTATATGAATAAACTTGACTTGCCTTGCCTTGCCTTTAAACGCAAGCCTGATTAGGGTAAACCATACCAAATTGTACTGTACTGTACTGAACTGTACCATACCACCAGTCAAAAGGTAATTACATTTTTCACAAAAAAAAGTAATAACAGTGCTCAGCGTAATTTTGAAAATGAATATTTTGATCCATTTCTCAGTCAATATAGGCAATGTATTTTGGTGCATTTAAACAAAACAGATTTATTAAACCGATATATTTATTAAAATAATATTTTAGTCACCAAACAGTGTCTTATTTCCTGTTTGTATCTGTTAGTACCTGTAGGAATCCACTGGGATCGTTCTCTTTAATAACCTCCAGACAGAACTCCATCATTCCTGTGGTCTGTCGGAGCTTCATCGTGCAGTGGGTTATCTGATCTTTTACAGTCTGAAACAAGAGAGGACACGGTTAAATACACATCACACACATACACACATACACACACACATATATCCAGTCTGAGCAGCGGCATAAAAGACCGTCAATCAAAGCCACGTTCAGACTGGGTGAGTGTCACATCAGATAAACGCTCCAAAGAGATACCATATAAAGCCATAAAAACAATACCATCAAACACATCCACTGGCAGAAAGCTGCAAAAGCAGATTTGTACAGTTGTCAAGAATCTACAGTCCATGTCAATCTTCCCCAATCAAGAGAATTTCCATTACTCTGTATATATACATCCCCATTTTTCTGGACCAATTTTTCTGACAGTATTCAATGGAATAACAGACAATAAAATAAGAGAGATACATTTTTAGATTTTGCATAATGTACAGTTGAAATTAGAATTATTAGCCCTCCTGAATAATTAGCCCCCCTGTATATATTTTTCACAATTTCTCTTTAACGGAAAGACAATTTTTTTTCAACACGTTTCTAAACTTAATAGTTTTATTAACTAATTTCTAATAACTGATTTATTTTATCTTTGCCATGATGACAGTACATTATATTTTACTAGATGTTTTTAAAGATACTAGTATTCAGCTTAAAGTGACATTTAAAGGCTTAACTGGGTTAATTAGGTTAACTAGGCAAGTTAGTGTAATTAGGAAAGTCACTGTATAACAGTGGTTTGTTCTGTAGACAGTCGAAAAGAATATTTATTAAGAAGGCTAATAACATTGACTAATAAAAGTTTATAAAAATTTTAAACTGCTTTTATTCTAGCCGAAATAAAACAAATAAGACTTTCTCCAGAAGAAAAAATATTATAGGAAATACTGCGAAAAATTCCTTGCTCTGTTAAACATCATTTGTGAAATATCTGGAAAAAGAAAGAAAAGAAAATCACAGGAGGGCTAATCATTCTGACTTCAACTGTATAAAAAAACAAAAAAAAACGTATTTTACTTATTCTATAACTGCACTCATGTTAAATCTCTTTGGCATAACATTATGTTTTATTTATCATCCTTGTTTTAGTATGATTTAAACTTATCTATGAAAAATGTATTTCTGGTAGTGATCATGCTCTCAATCTTATTGTTAACGTTTTGTGTTACATTGTACATTTTTAATATACACAAAAATAAGTTCTTAAAGATAATACCTAGATTTAATATTTTCCTGGCTGAAATTTCGTTCATTGTTGAATCTCTTAAACTTATTAATAATAATAAGAAGAAGTTTCTTAAAACTTATGATAATCTTTATCTTAATGATTGAGGCTTTGTAAAGATTTTTTTCTCTCTTTCCTTTCTCTTTTGTTATTGTATTTTCTCTTCAATGCAGTGATGTTATTTGTCTTGTATTCAATAAAAAATTGTTTAAAAATAAACAAATTAAGAGAATTTTCCAGGTTAAAGGGATAGTTCACCCAAAAACTGAACATCCTGTCATCATTCACTCACCTTTCGCTTATCACAAACCTGTTTCAGTTTCATTCTTGTGTTGAACACAAAAGTAGATATTTTGAAGAATGCTGAAAACCGGTAACTATTGACTTTTTTTGCCCTACTATGGAAGTCAATGGTTACCGGTTTCCAACATTCTTCAAAATATCTTCTTTTGTGTTCAACAGAAAAAAAGAAACTAATTAATTTTGAGCGCGAGTAAATATTGAGTAAATTTTCATTTTTGGTGGTGAACTATCCCTTTAAGTTCAGGATAACGAAGTTAAAAAAAATCAATAGTACAATGTTTTGCCCCAAAAATAAATGCTGACACACTTGTTAACACAGACACACACTTACTAAATTACTAGTAATAAACAATACTACTAAAGTACTAAAACAAGCTGAACTAAAGTATACAGCCCATATGCCCATATACAGTGTGTTAGTCATGAAAACATCTATGATCCTGAGGATATAAAATCTATAAACAGCTTCCACAGCAGATTGCTATTTCCTTGAATAGTCTAAATATAATACAAATGTCAAGGACTAGATTCTCTCTCCAATGCAACCCACCAACATGCGTAAAAAAAAATCAATTGTGGTGGGTAACAATGTGAAATCACTATAGGCCGTGCTTCACAAATGATGCTCTCTTTGTTTTCTGGGGAAGTTGTGCACAGATTTAGTCCTCACATGAGTCAACTTGTATAATAAAGTGACAGTTGTCATCATTTACTCATCTTTTACTTGTTCCAAATCTGAGATTTTTGTTCTGTTGAACACAAAAGAAGATATTCTGAAGAATGTTGGAAACCGGTAACTATGGTTATGGACACCCATGGCATGTGAAGTCCCACAAGGTTCAATTCTGGCACCTCTCCTGTTCAACCTTTATATGCTCGCACTGAGCCAAACAATGAGAAAGAGCCAAATCTCTTACCAGCTATGCTGATGACACTCAGATCTACTTAGCCTTACTGCCTAATGACTACAGCCCCATTGACATCCTCTGCCAATGCATTGATGAAATTAACAGTTGGATGTGCCAAAACTTTCTTCAGTTAAACAAAGAGAAAACTGAAGTCATTGCATTTGAGAACAGAGATGAGGTTCTCAAGGTGAATGCGTACCTTGACTCTAGGGGTCAAAAACAAAAAATAAGGTCAAGAATCTTTGTGTTATTCTGGAGTCAGATCTGAGTTTCAGTTGTTATGTCAAAGCAGTAATTAAATCAGCAAACTATCATCTCAAATACATCGCAAGAATTAGATGCTTTGTATCAATTGAGAACTTAGAGAAACTTGTTCATGCTTTTATGATCAGCAGGGTGGATTACTGTAATGGACTCCTCACTGGCCTTCCCAAAAAGACTTATACTTGTTTCTTTTATTCTTGTTTATGTAAAGCACTTTAAATTAATATTGTGTATGAAATGTGCTAAATAAATAAACTTGCCTTGCCTAACTATTGACTTCCATAGCACTAATTTTTCATACTATGGAAGTCAATGGTTACTGGTTCGGAAATTAAATGCAACGTTCTCCAAAATATGTTCTTTTGTGTTCAACATAAGAAAGAAACTGAAGGGTGAGTAAATATACCGTCTTGAACTGGTTCCAGTCTTTTTTTAACCAATAGGATGTTTTCTGTTCGCATTGGAAAACACACTTCCTCTACTGCATGTCTTTCCTGTGGTGTTCCCCAGGGATCTATTCTGGCTCCAACATTGTTTTCTCTATATATGCTGGCATTGTGTTCCATCTTTTCTAAACATGGAGTATCTTTTCACGTATATATGCTGATGACACCCAATTATACATTCTGTTTAAACAAAATGATTCTAGCTCAATAGGGGTTTTGTTCATGAAGTGAAAATCTGGCTTTCACATCATTTCTTAGCCTTAAATGATAATAAAAAAAAAAGTTTTATTGTTTGGTCCAAGTAATTCCTATAACTTTGGTAATCTGGTGTTTTAAGCTCGCATGTTACCCCTTGTGCAAAAAATCTAGGTGTTTTAGTTATTTGATTCAGGTCTTAAGTTTAATAAACAAAATAATGCTGTCGTTAAAACAAACAAACAATCAAAAAAAAAAACCTTCAAAATCTCTGAGCAATATTTCCAGTACCTTGTTGAATCTATGCCACTAAGGATTAAGGCAGTTCTCAAGGCAAAAGAGGGTCCAACCTGGTACTATTAAGGTGTACCTAATAAAGTGGCCGGTGAGTGTATATTTGTATGTGTTTATTTTCATTTGTACAGCATTTTGGTCAACCCTGGGTCCTTTTTAAATGTGCTTTATAAATAATGAATGAATGATGAATTTTCACAGCAAAAAGGTCGCTGGTTCGAGCCTCGGCTGGGTCAGTTGGCGTTTCTGTGTGGAGTTTGCATGTTCTCCCCGTGTTCGCGTGGGTTTCCTCCGGGTGCTCCGGTTTCCCCCACAAGTCCAAAGACATGCGGTATAGGTGAATTGGGTAAACTAAAATTGTCCGTAGTGTATGTGTGTGAATGGGTGTGTATGGATGTTTCCCAGAGATGGGTTGCGGCTGGAAGGGCATCCGCTACGTAAAACATATGCTGGATAAGTTGGCGGTTCATCCCGCTGTGGCGACCCCAGATTAATAAAGGGACTAAGCCGAAAAGAAAATGAATGAATGAATGAATGAATGAATGATGAATTTTCAGTTTTGAGTGAACTATCCCTTTAAAATAATTCATTTCAAATATGCTATGAATAATCCTGCATTTATGTCTATATTTGTTTCATTTATCAAACCTTCACTTGTTTTGTTTTGCCATCGATATCTAATTGTGAAGATAATCCGAACAAGTCCGCCTTTCTTTATTTATGCAGCAATTATAGCGCATAATTATTTAACGACGCGTTAAAAATGTCAAGCGCTATCAGGAATGAGATAAATGACTGTATAATTACAACCGACAGAACCGGCATTAACCCTTTAACTTAGAAACGTATACACATTTCAACAAAACAAAACAGAACGCAGGAACGTTAACACAATTTTAATATTACATCACAATGTGCGAACTAAAAAAATGAATAATAAAGACGACTCATTTAAGCTCATGAATATAGAAAAATTCAAAATAAATGCTTTAATTTTCCTTTTTTTTTCTCATCTGACAGTCTCTTTGTGATTCAAATCCCCAGGAAAGCTTTCCATCTCTAATCTGCATCAAATGAAGCAAAGGAACTGATGTTTAATGGGAAATTGATGAGTAACCTAAATTCGTCTCCATCCCTGTATTTTACCATCTTGTCCTGATACATGAGCTGATGATAGTTTCAGTCATTTTAATGCACAGTATAATCTTCCGTCTCTTTAATCTATAGAGCAACGTATGGATTAACTCCGTAACACACAGCATTAACCGCATATTTCACGTGTGTTTTCCTTTCACACCCCCACCCCCCATCGTCCTCTGCTCATTGTGGTGAAAGAGGGCAGATGTAAAGCTCTGTTGTCAGACTGCTGGCGTGGAAGAAATGAATTAGAGTAGAAAATGACGTCTCCTGTCACTGCACACAAAAACACTCCATTTGATTAACTGAGCAATGCAACACAGATGCCCGGAAGATGGATCAAATTATACAATTAGCCACAAATGAGCTTACTGAACAGAAATTTTGCTACAATGTAAAAACTAAATATTTGTAAAAATTACAGCAACTTACTGGCAACTTTGGTTACTGTAAATGTGACAGTAAATTGTCATTTTTAATTTACAGTGTGCTTGTGAATTTACAGTCTGACTGGCAACCGAAATTACAAGTTACCGTAAAATTTACAGTAAATTGTAATTTGTAATTTACATTGTCCTTGTAAATTTGTAGTCTTACTGGCAACCAAAATTACCAGTGAGTTACTGTAAATTTGACAGTAAATAGTATTTTGTTTTATTTACAGCACACTTGTAAATGTACAGTCTTACTGGCAATCAAAATGGCCAGTAAGTTACTGTAAATTGGACAGTTAATTGTCATTTTTATTTACAGTGTGCTTGTAAATTTACAGTCTTACTGGGAACTAAAATTGCCAGTAAGTTACTGTAAAAATTTACAGTAAATTGTGATTTACATTGTCCTTGTAAATTTGTAGTCTTACTGGCAACCACAATTAACAGTAAGTTACTGTAAATTTGACAGTAAATTGTAATTGTTTTTATTTACAGTGCGCTTGTAAATGTACAGTCTGACTGGCAATCAAAATGGCCAGTAAGTTACTGTAAATTTGACAGTAAATTGTCATTTTTATTTACAGTGCGCTTGTAAAATTACAGTCTTACTGGCAACCAAAACTGCCAATAAGGTACTGTAACTTTTACAGTGAATTGTCGTTTTTATTTACAGTATGCTTGTAAATTTAAAGTCTGACTCCGCTGGGCATCCGCTGTGTAATATATGCTGGATAAGTTGACGGTTCATTCCACTGTGGCGACCCCTGATGAATAAAGGGACTAAGCCGAAGGAAAATGAATGAATGAATATTGACTGGATTTTTATGGAAATTACACGAGGAGTACAAAACATTTTAAAAATTATTTTCTATGAATGTAAAAAACAAAATAAAAATATTTATTCAAAACCAAAGAATATAAATCAGAATTTTAACATATTTAGATTTGCTTTTTTTTTGCATTGTTTTATTTCTTACACACAATTGAAGTACAGTAGATTAAACAAATCTGGACCATATGGAGTTATACAGATGAGACAAAACTCAAATCTGCTTTCCATAAGGTCATGGAGGCGACACTAACAGTGCGGTGTATTACACAAACTCTCTCTCTCTCTCACTCTCTCTCTCTCTCTATCCCATCTGTGAGGTGAAGCACATGATCATGTGACCGACTGAGGAAATAATCTTGCTGCTGCAAAGTTGAAAGGTTTTCAAGCTACAAAACGATAAAAAGTGAAATACTGTTTTGAATATATTTTCCCTGTACACTACCCACAAAAAACTTCATATGATAAATACTACTATATCTTCAACGTGTCAAAGGTGCAATGCATCTGAAGGGAAATTTACAACATATGCTTTGGATTTGTCCTCCATGTGTTTTGGGGAATATATAGTTGACATATAATCAAAAATTATAGGTATCATGATCCTAGAATGATCCTACAAGCTGGATATTAGGGGAGACTGAACTACTAGACTCATCTCATCATAATATTCATCATTATTTATCATAAAATATATATATATTAATTGTATAATGTATATTAGGGCAGCATGGTGGCGCAGTGGGTAGCACTATCGCCTCACAGCAAGAAGGTCGCTGGTTCGAGCCCCGGCTGGGTCAGTTGGCATTTCTGTGTGGAGTTTGCATGTTCTCCCCGTGTTCGCGTGGGTTTTCTCCGGGTGCTCCGGTTTCCCCCACAAGTCCAAAGACATGCGCTATAGGTGAATTGGGTAAGCTAAATTGTCCGTAGTGTATGTGTGTGAATGAGTGTTTATGGATGTTTCCCAGTGATGGGTTGCAGGTGGAAGGGCATCCGCTGCGTAAAACATGTGTTGGATAAGTTGGCGGTTCATTCCGCTGTGGCGACCCCTGATGAATAAAGCCGAAAAGAAAATGAATGAATGAATGAATAATGTATATTAATTAACTGGTAGTCATCTCACTCTTCATCTATAAAGCATTGAATCAACAATCTTATTTCCTACTGAGAAAATCCTGTTCGACATCAGGAGATCACCAACAACTCATGAAAAATTTTGGGGCTCTTTTCTGGAGTGGACTTTCCATTTCTTAATTTAAATGTTTTTTCCCCCTTTTTCTATGATATTGAGTTTTTGTTTTTGTTTTGTTTGTTTGTTTTTTTGGTAAAAGAAAAAAAAATGTTTTTAATGTTTTGTACAAAATGATTTTTACATATTGATGGTTTCACATATATCTAAAAAATAAAATAAAATATAATAATAAAAATTACATTATTTCACCAAATAATTCAATTTTTTCACAAAACCGTATTTAAAGCTTTAAAATAGACATTTTACTCGCTTCTGTCAATTTACTTTGATGCATACAATGAAATATATTACAGATGTGCATGATGTTGTGTGTATTTGTGTGTGTGTGCGTGCGTGCGTGCGTGCGTGTGTGTGTGTTAACCAACCTTCAGTTTGCTCTCTTTCTCCTTTGTGACCTTGGTGAGCAGTTTGGCCTTCTGCCGAGTGAGCGCTTCAATCAGAGAGTCACACTGAGCAACCAGACATGCCTCAAACTCAACCCCGTTCTCCTGTTATACACACAAACACATTCTGAATCAGTCTGAAGAACACGACCCAAAAAGTATATACAATATATCTCAATCTTCTTATGGTTTGGCTTTTGATGTTTCAAATATGACACTGTAATTTGTAGTCTCTTTATCCCAAGGTTCACATGATCTTGAATCCGGTCTATATAAAGAGCAGATTGTTGTGGCACAATTAGGACAAACTCAACAGAGCCCTACATGATCAGAGAGGACGTAGACGAGTCAAGAGCACAAGACTTATCCTCGCAAAGACCTCAGTGACAGATGAATCCCTGCATAGATTTGTTGACTAGTCTTAACACTCGCCTGGTGACCTACTTGGACCTGCACCTTCACTACAATGGATGCTCATCGTTTGACATCCCTCTGACATCTTTTAGACTGCAGCTCTGCCTCTTTTTCACTTGGCCAGAGGAGAACTGGTTGCCCTGGCCGAGTCTGGTTTCTCCCAAGTTTTGTTCTCCAGTTCTGTCAGTTGGTGGAGTTCACAGGTGGAGACCTTGCCACTGTTGCCTCTGGCTTTCTTGGTTAGGGTTGGTGGAGCTGCCCTTCAGTGCATTGTCCTTCAACAATGGCTTTCCTATTAAACTGAACTGAATCAGTTTCAATTTAACCAGCATTCTACCACTACTCTCCTGTCTGCCTGGTATGCTGAATATGTTTCAAAATATGAAATATTGTTAAGGCTTTTATTCTTTATTATTCGTCTATGTAATGCTGCTTTGACACAATCTACATTGTAAAATCACTACAGAGATGACTTGACTATAAAACATTTGTAACATTATATAGTTACTTAATATAAAGTGTCCTGAGAACCCTTTTTTCCAACCATCCAAGCCTACATAATAAAACAAGCTACTGTCAAGCTATTGTATGACGTCTATATGTAAATAAGATCTTTTATGATTGGCTAATAAATGGCTTTCCGTATTTCCAAACTTGTGTCTTTTGAGTGAAGTCATGTTCTCCACGTGTTCACAGAGGTTTCCTCCGGGTGCTCCGGTTTACCCCACAGTCCAAAAACATGCGCTATAAGTGAATTGGATAAAGTAAATTGCCAAAGTGAGGGGGCGGAATGGTGGCTAAAGGTGGTATACTTTAAACAAAGTTCTTATTTGTTCTTCATTTGAGGGCAAAAAGAAGTTGGAAAAGACTAAGTGACGGTACACTGTTTCTGAACTTTCCAACACCCTGGCGCAACAGTAGGCAGGGTTTTAAATGTGTAGTACTGCTTGAGTACTGTTAAGCACAACAGCAATGGCGGCTGAGAGAGAATAACAGTTTCATAAATATCTAGCAAACAACCTTCTCCAGTGAGAACCACCACCGGGGCACATCACCTTACTTTATATTTGCTGTGGACAGACAATGAATGGAACAATGTTTAGAACTTTTATCAGAGTTGGCACAACACGGAAATACTTGGAGGCTTTCATGCACCAGATGAAAAGCACAATTCTCATCTTGTGCGTGAAAGCCTCCAGGTATTTCACCGAGCAATAGTACATATGCGGATACATCTGTACCACCTCTGCTACTTAACCGTCCAGCGTATTCCTGTTGCTAATTTGGTGTTTTTGTGGCAGATGTTTTTCTCCTGTCTGACTAGGAACTGCAAGAATATGAAGCACGTCAAAGAAGACAGAGCTCCATGACACACCCTCCGATTGCATAATTGTCACGGACCAATGGTATGTCAAAGGTGTTTTGGAACAAACCGAACAAAAAGTTAGTTTTAGTGAGTGGTTTCAAACTGCCAAAACGACCTCCAAAAGAACTTCGTTGTGGCCAGATTTGGTTGGATATGACGTGATTTCATTTCTTTTTTTGATTTAGTTCTAAGTTTACCGGGGTCTTATATGGTTAGCACTGGTTTGAGACTCGGCTAGACTAGGTGGCCTTTCTGTGCAGAGTTTGCTTTTTCTCCCCATTTCTGCATGGGTTTACTCCAGATGATCCAGATTCCTCACAAAGACATGCATTATAGGAGAACTGGATTAACTAAATTGGCTGTAGTGTGTGAATGGGGTGAGTGTATGAGTGTACAACCCTCAGTGCTGGGTTGCAGCTGAAAGGGCATCCACTGGGTCAAACAATTCCCAGAATAATTGGAGGTTCATTACATGGTGGCAACCCCTGATAAAGCAGGGTATAAGCTGAAGTGAGTGAGTGAATGAATGAGGGCCATAGTGTGTGAATAAGACAGTGTGTGGTACTCCCAGAATTGGTAGTTGCATGAGTTAGTCCCAACCCAACTCTCAGAACTGGGTTGGGGCATTCATCGTTAAAACGTGCCAGAGTAATTGGAAGTTCATTTCACTGTGGCTTCAAAATGTCTGTCAATGGACAAAGATGCATTCATAGGTATTTTTGTGTAGTTTTAACCTCTACTAGAAACTTGTAAAAAAAAAAACACTCTTTGGCTCAACCAGTGAGTTTGATGCTGTTTCTGTTTGCGCAAGCAACTGAATATTAAAACCTGTTATTTAGACTCTATTTGATGTCCCTAGAGCCCAGAAATGACGAACTTCAGCTTCATTCTGTAATGCATTCTGCAAAGCTGGCAGAGATCAGTCTGAGAGTGTCTGTGGTGTAGGAGTTCAGAACGGAACTAATCGTTCATTCACTTTGAGTTGGGTTGTGACTCAGACGTGAGACACACACCCACGCACTGACACCGGGGCCGATGGGACTGAGTCACTTCATCTACAAACTGCCATGATGAAGAGAAAAGACGTTTGATATGAGTCTGTGTGACTGGTACATTTTAAAACGAGAGTTCTGGCTGTAGTCCTTCTGCAGGACCAGCAAGCACTGCATTGTTATGTGTTTGTCGCTTTACATTGAAAATCACTGCTCACTACAGCACTTCAGTGCAAAGTCTACTTACAGAGGCTTTTAAAGACAATCTCTCTCTCTCTCTCTCTCTCTCTCTCTCTCTCTCTCTCTCTCTCTCTCTCTCGCTCTCTCTCTCGATTTCTGCCTACTGGGCAGTATGAAAAAGCATTAAACTCTCCACTTGAGTAAAAATAGCCCAGAGCTCATAATCCAGTGGTCTCCAGGCAGAATGCAGTTCTAAACACTAGACAATATCATGCATTTTTTTATTGTGTGCAAATTTTCATTCGTGAATGTTCAACACAAACGAATGCTAACTTGCACTCCTGTTTCAAATATAAAGTACAATTTTATGTTGCACTGTATTCTATAAGCATTAAAAACTTGTTTACAAGATTTGCACAGAATCCTAACAGTTGATGGAACCATGAATGAAAGCCTTGACTTAAGATAATCAAAGCATTTGATATGCAATGCAAAAACATGCTAACAAAATTCATGTCAACATCTGATATGTTTGCTGGATACATGCTGAACATCTTAATTACCCCACTTCGCGTTTAACGAGATGTTCATTTGCATATTTAATGAGACACTCTTAAATCAAAGAGGACATGCTAATATTCGAGTGCTGCTAGCATGGCTGCTTTGATTAAGTTCTTTTAGCGTGTTCAAAACACAGTGATGCTTATTATATGGAACTGGAAGGAAGCTGTTCAGAACTTCCAACCTATGTAAACAATTAATATTTCATAAGTTAACACAATTTGCATATTTCTATATGTCATGATGTGTGCGATGAAGAGTTTTGTACCTGTATCTGCTGGAGCAAATTTTTGAGTTGCACCAGGAACTCCTTGGCCTCCTTGGCTTTGTCTGACACTCCGTTCAAGGCCTGGGACAGCTGACACTGCACACATAAACACAGCTCACTCAATTCATTTGTTTAATCTTGTGGGTAAATATGTTGTGTAACGTCAATCAGTGTAATTAAAACATTTGTATATTCATGTTGCATAAAGCAGATTAAATAATATAGTCCATTACTATTTAACGTATTACTCAAATTGAATCATTGACCACTAGACACCCTCTTTACATCTATAAACCTTCTTGTGTTGCACGTTTCACTGCCATTGAAAATTGCAAGCATTATTAAGTCTGGCCAAACATTTAAAAACATCTCAGAACAATACCTAACATGCTGTGCAACCTAAAATGGAAGCCATTATCTAGAGTCCAGATCTGACCAACATTACCTGACAACCTCAAATTCCCTCCATTCTTTAACATACCGCAGATTCCCTTCGTCTTCAGGTTTGTCTGGTAAGCATTGGGGAATCAGCTGGTACAAGTCATAGCTGATAGGCAAAAAGCCATTCTAAAAATATCCATTTTGTTTTATTAAAATAACCAAAAAATTAGACCCACTTCCCAAAAGGATCCTGATCTGGCCATGCTGATCCAACATTAACCAACATCCTTAAAAAGCACACAACAAAATTATTAAACACTATCAACAACACCCTCAAGAGTCAAGACCATCCAACATTCACATCCTCAGACTCCATCCCCCAATGATGTGCACCCAGTGGCCTCATGGGATAACAAACATCTTTAAATACCACTCAACGTTTCCAGCTTCCTTAAATACCCCCTTTATTCCCAGAACCCTTAAATACCACCCCTTATTTCTAGCATCCTCAAATTTTAGCATCCTTAAACAATTTTCAACATTCCCAGAGTCTCTAAAACCAGTTCCCAGAAGATTCTCTGAAGAATAATGTTTGCTGTTTGTTCAAACTACCTATATTAAATAAGCTGAAACAACACAATTCTTGAGTTTTTTGGGGGGACAACTTAATTGTTTTATGTTCAATCTACATAAATCTGTAAAAACTAATAAGTTAACTTAATTCTTTTCCTTAATTCCGTCCCAACACAAACCGATTGTGTGAAGCCCAGTATTTCTTACAGTGTAAAATCCAGTGAAGCCAATCCAATATTATGAAGAATCCTCAAACCTAGTCCTGCCAATCAAAAATGACTCCTTTCCAAAGATCCTCAACTCACACTCAGTCTAGTTTAGAGCTATTCTTAAAAGTCTATTAGATTTTTGCTCTCAGCGCAAATTTTGCAACCCTAGCTCATTATTGATACGTACCCCTGCATACATTTTTAGACAGCGTGAAATACGTCCCAGGAGGTACAGTTTTTTTTGCAGTTTTTGTTTTTGCGAATCCACCAGAGGCCACTGAGTATGCTTTTTCAGATCTCAAATTTTTCCCGTGAGTGCCATACGCGCCTGTTCTTCTTGCGTAAATCCACCAGAGGCCGCTGTCGACTGACTGACCGACTGATCCCCCCCTTTAAATACCACTTGACATTTCCAGCTTCCTTAAAGTCCTTATTCCCAGAACCCTAAAATACCACCCATTATTACCAGCATGCTCAAAAAGATCCATTTGTTTAGCATCCAACATTCCCAGTGTCTCTAAAACCTGTTCCCAAAAGATTCTCTGAAGGCTATGCTCCAGTCAAGCCAATCCACTAATATGAAGAATCCTCAAACCCAACATTCTCAAATTAACTTAATTTTTAGCATTCCCCTACACCAGTGTTTCATCACATTCCTGGAAGACCAATAGCTCTGCACATTTTCCATGTCTCCTTAACCAAACATATCTGATTCGAATCATCAGCTCATTAGAGACTGAAAGACCCGAGATGGGTGTGACAGACAAAGGAGACATCCAAAACATGCAGTGCTGGTGGTCCTCCAGGAACATGGTTGAGAACCACTGCCCTACACTACTTAACACTCTCAATGTTTCAAAAACCCATTTCCAGAAGACTCTCTGGAGACTATGTTACAACATTACCCAGAATCTTCAAGCTCAACCCAACACTCGATCTTGCCTCCCTCTCTCTCGCAATTCACTTTCAAGAGTTCCCACTTAGCTGATGATTGATTATAAAGCTTGTTTGGCATGCTGTCCCGGGAGAGGGCCCTGAGCTCATAAGATCCTCGAGCCCGGGGCTCCCTCCCGTTTGTAAGGCGAGAGGGGAGTTTGAGCTCAGGTAGATTTCGAGAACTCCCCTGCTGTAGTAGCTAATCAACAGATAGTGATTGCTCTTAAGAGATAACTACTTACTAGGAGCATGTCTATGGTGCCGATTTGAATTAATCAATTAACCTAAGTTGCGTGTTTTTGGACGGTGGGAGGAAACCGGGGAACCCCGGGGGAAACCCACGTGAACACGGGGAGAATGTGTAAACTCCGCACAGAAACGTCGGCTGGCTTGGTAAGGACTAGAACCAGTGACATTCTTGCTGTGAGGCAACAGTGCTAACCACTGGGCCACCGTGCCACCCATCTAGGAAAGGAGGAGGAGTAGGGGTGGAAGGGGGGATTCTTCAAAACGAAGATGGCTGTTATATGGAACTTAGGGTATTTATAGTGGCTTAGGAATCGTCTGATTGGTGAATCATAAATTGAATAATGCGGGACCAGCCGCAAGCAATCATAAGCACGTGATCCTCTCGAAATTAGTTCATAAATAAACTTCACTCCTGTCATTCTACTGTCCTGTCAAATAAAGGCAAAACAAATGTAAAAAATATCTTTAAAAAACCTCATCCCAACATCATAGTGAAACATGATCTAGTCCTGCCAATCCAAAATTACACTTTCCCAGAAACCTCAAACACACACCTACATTCTCAATATTATTTTGCGAGATGTGCACCCAGGTGTCTCATGGGATAATAATTCAGTCATGCCTATCAAATATATTTTCTAATATTCAAATATTTCTTAAATACTACTACAAATACTACTTAAAATTTCAAATACTAGCATCAACAAATATGCCTTTTATTCACAACATCCATATTATTTGCATTGTTAAACACCACTTAACATCCCAGAAAATTCTCCAGAGACCATGGTCCAGTCCAGCCAATCCAACATTACCCAGAATCCTCAAACCCATTATATAATCCAATAAACCTGATATAAACATCCAAAGCTTGCAGTTTGTCACTTTCACCTAAATGGATCAACAATTTTTTTGGTATCACCTCATACTTCAGTTGCTCATCAAAAAAACAATCAAATGCTCTCTAGCATCTGAAATGTCCCACCCCTTCAAGACGCTTCTCATTCTCAGTTCAATTGAACTAAACTCTATTGGCTGATTTTTAAAAAGGGGAGGAGCTACTATATGTCCCGCCCTGTCTTCATGTTTGAGTTGAGATTACGTCAAATTTGGAATAAAAAATGCACATTTCAAAGCACCTTTAACATCACTCAACATTACCAAAGCATATAAAGACCTGTTCCAAAAAGACTCAAGGTGTGATCCAACATTACCCAGAATTCTCAAACATCATTCAACATCTTGGACCTACAGAACCATGATAGGGTGATCATATGTGCCATTTTTATGGGACACGTGCTGACCAGGATTTATATGTTTGGCTTAGTTTTCCTGTTTTCATGCCTGCTGAAGGTATTGATCGAAACGTAGTTTGACCAGTAGTGTGCAGGTATTGTACATAATCGACCAATCATGGCATGTGAGAATCTACAGAGAATGGCAAAAATGATGTAAATACATGTGCATATTAGATGTGTTTGTTCATTCAAGTAGTGTTGACACTGACTTCACATCAAGCCTAATTATAATAATTCTGATGTGTTGTTTTGGGTCTGTGCAGAATAAACTTCAGATTATGTTTAGATGTCATGCAAAATAACTTAAATGTGCAGTCACGAGAAGCTCTGCCCAGCGATTTAGCAGACCTCCATAATCCATAGGCAATGGGAATAAGATCATTTGGACACAATCTTCTCAAAGCAAACAAAAGCTTAGCATTACGGTTGCATTAAAGTTAAAACTTCAGCCTATTTTATTGTGTGTGCCAACTACCTAATTCTCATCTGAGCTCTAATAAAACCCTCAGCCTGATGCCCGGAGGCCATTTGACAGCAGTTGGAATGAGAACCTAAACCAAGCTGCACCGCTCATTAATCCAGATTTAGTGGGAACTAGATCTCTGAATGACATGGAATCAGTGTGAAAAGATCATTAAAGGTGCTGTATGTAAGTGTTTGACTCTTTTAAAGCAAAAAAATACCATTATTTGTTTTCAGATATTTAAGAAACATGCTAATTGAGCATACTTTTATCTGAAAAACAATGCTAAAGTCAGTTATTTTCTTTGAAAATGTGCATTCCGTGTTGAAATGTCTGTCTTTGTTTTGGTCTCTATAACCAGCCCACTGCCAGTTTCCCAATTATATTTCAGCATTTTGAATGCAGTCCCAACATCCATTCATGCAATGCAAAAAATGCATTTACTTACTTAGAGTTTTTGTCTTGTTTCTAGTCCAAATATTTAAAGATTCTTAAAGCATTTTCTAGATAAGCAAAAAAAAAGTCTTATTTTCAGAAATATGTCAAAATGAAAAAGTTTTTTTTCATACAACAAGCAAAATAATTTGGTAATGAAGTAAGAAAAATAATCTTGATTATTAAATATTATTTTACATGATTATTTAGCTTACCTTATTAGCAAATTATTTAGCTTGTTTTAAGGGGAAAAAACTCATATAATTTTGACATATTTCTAGAAAATACTTTAAGAATCTTTAGATTTTTGGACTAGAAACAAGACAAAATCTCTAAAGGCTGATTTATACTTTTGCGTCGAGCGCAAACAGATGGTCCGGTGCAGCCTTTGCATACCCCTCGTCGTGGCTGATGCCGACGCTGATGCCGATGCTGATGCACACCTCTCAAAAAATGTAACTACATGTCGCAACAACGCGTATCGCAAGCTCTGTGATTGGTTGGTTTGGTATCAGTGACAATGTCGCAGGAGAGCAGCGATCCCGATGGAGCGAGTGTTTACAAGTGTCGAGTCCCGTAGAGGAGCTCAATATGGATACTTTTGTTTTGTGTTTACCTTATAATTTAAGTTGTTGAACATCCACCGGTTCACGCCTCTGATTTAGTGAATTTTAGCTACTTGTACATTAAGATAGCATTTAGAAACATAAAAACCCTCTGCCTGCTAGCATTTCAGAAGTGTTATTGCAGAGCAACACAAACAGAATGCAGAAGTATAAATGCACGACTACACGTGGGTCACAGCGATCACTCGACGCAGAAGTATAATTCAGCCTTAAGTAAGATTTTTTTGCAGTGCATGAATGGATGTTGAGACTGCATTCAAAATGCTGAAATATAATTGGGGAAACTGGCAGTGGGCTGGTTATAGAGACCAAAACAAAGACAGACATTCCGACATGAAACACATTTTTAAAGGAGAATAACTGACTAAAGCATTGTTTTCAGATAAACAATATATTAACTATCTCACCGTTGGCAGATTATTAAGCTTGTTTTAAAGAAAAACAAATAATTTTGACATATTATTTCTGAAAACAACACAACATTTTTGACTTGATTTAAGAAGTTTTAGATATTTGAACTAGAAACAAGACAAAAACGGATTCAAACGATGCTCTTGCGATGCCCACAATGGGTTAAACTTATCCACGAGACTCCGGCTTGACTAATGATCACTCAAGTCTGTGGAAAAGACCCTGGCACGAGTCCACACACACACACACACACATTTCCATCCCACCTGCTCCTCTTCCCCTGGGCCTTTCCTGGCCTTCTTCGATCAGCGGGGACTTAAATCACCAAAAAAGACACACACACACAAACAAACACGAGCACACACACACAGACGTATCTACTCGCTCTATTAATGTGCCATCTGCCTGGGCAAGCTGTCCAGCCTGCTAACAAGACCCTGACAGAAACCCTTCTCGTGGGCTGGTTCTTCCCAGTGTGTGTTAGAGAAATGACACCAGGACACCGCTGGGGTCAATGATGCGTCAGGGTCACCGGCCCACCCCTGCTTTTGTGTCAAAAGAGCCTGTACAATCTGGCCCTTCTTCACACTACTCGGGCCAATTTCAAGCCAAGAACGAAACAAAAGAAATGGGCTTGATTTGATTCCCTTGCTTTGTTAAAACGGTGTTAACAGACTTTCGAAGAGCCAAATGTCACAGTCGTAGATGTAGTTTATTGACCAGAGTCAGCACAAAGGTCAGGTGGTCAGAGTCACTCACACAGATGAGGTAAAGCGAGGTGAAAGCATGTTACAGTGTCTGCGGGCTAAAGGTCAGTTAAAGGTAAATGAGGTTTTCCTCGCTGAATAGTTGACGATAAAACCCTTAGGATATTAACAGAACATCTGTCAAATATGTTTTAGATCCAGTCAAATCATTATGCTAGATTATTATCTAGATTTAGAATAATATTTCAGTAAAAGAATTTTATCTCAGTAAGCATGCACTGGCTACAGTTACAATGTTAAAGAAGATTTCGGTTTCAAATAAATGAAATACATTTTTATTTGTTTGCTTTGAGTATTTACTGAACTTTCTATTAGTAATAAAAAATATACTTGTTTCCATAAAGATTCATTCATTCATTCATTTTCTTTTCGGCTTAGTCCCTTTATTAATCTGGGGTCGCCACAGCGGAATGAACCGCCAACTTATCCAGCATATGTTTTACACAGCGGATGCCCTTCCAGCTGCAACCCATCACTGGGAAACTTCCATACAGACTCATTCACACTCATACACTACGGACAATTTAGCCTACCCAATTCACCTATAGCGCATGTCTTTGGACTGTAGGGGAAACCGGAGCACCCGGAGGAAACCCACGCGAACACGGGGAGAACATGCAAACTCCACACAGAAATGCCAACTGACCCAGCCGAGGCTCGAACCAGCGACCTTCTTGCTGTGAGGCGAACGTGCTACCCACTGCGCCACCGTGATGCCCTTGTTTCCATAAAGATATTAATTGTTAATATCAATCATTTTAATATAAACATTTTTCACACTGATTAAACTAACTTGGACTGTTTCTTGAGCGATAAATAAGAATATCAAAATGAATATAAAATGTACAGAAACTGATACTAAAATTTCAGCATAAAAATCCATATTAAAACATTCATTCATTCATTCATTTTCTTTTCGGCTTAGTCCCTTTATTAATCCGGGGTCGCCACAGCGGAATGAACCGCCAACTTATCCAGCACATGTTTTTACGCAGCGGATGCCCTTCCAGCTGCAACCCACCACCGGGAAACATCCACACACACTCACCCACACACACACACCACGGACAATCTAGCCTACCCAATTCACCTATAGCGCATGTCTTTGGACTTGTGGGAGAAACCGGAGGAAACCCACGCGAACACGGGGAGAACATGCAAACTTCACACAGAAATGCCAACTGACCCAGCCGAGGCTCGAGCCAGCGACCTTCTTGCTGTGAGGCGATCGTGCTACCCACTGCGCCACCGTGCAGCCCCCATATTAAAACAGAAAGTAGTTATTGTAAATAAATTGCAATAATATTTAAATATATTATCTTATTTTCTTTCTAGCAAGCACACATGACATTTTTAGGATTTGTAGGTCAATTAAATGACATGGACCAAATTACCAGATATAAGCATCAAAACAATAAGAACTAGGGCTGTGCGATTTGGGGAAAATATCTAATTGCGATTTTTTTTGACAGATATTGTGATTTGATTTGCGATTTAATTTTGTAGTCAAGCTTCAGCTTAACAATCTGTAAGCCGTGGCAACAATTCTGCAACAGCTCTTAAAAAATACCTGTTTTTGTTCGGTGTCTGTGACTTTGAAACCAAAATATTCCTATATTACTAATGCTGTTTGTCTTTGATATTAATTCGTCTATTTGATATTAATTCGTCTGAAGCAGCAGACACCACTATCCCACTTGTCCGCACTTTCCTGTTTGTTTTCTTTTTTTTATTGTGGGGGTTCAGCATTGTTTGGTTGCGCAATTCTGATTGCGCAGAACGAAAGTGTGCTCACTCAATTGGCTAGTAAGACTGTCACACACAGACGGCAGTCACGCATTTGCTCTGGGCGGGGGAAATTAAACAATACATATATATTTCATATATATATTTCAAATTGCGATTGCAATTCGATTTTGATTTTGATTTGAGGTCACCACAGCGGAATGAATCGCCAACTATTTCGGCATATGTTTTACACAGCGGATACCCTTCTAGCCACAACCCAGTACCGGAAAATATATATACCATCAGTGGTCCAAAAATGCGTTATGCGACTATATCATTTCTAGATGCAAAGTTGGACAATACACTTAATGCCTGCTAAAAGAATACAAGAATGAACCATTCTTGATATAAATGGTTTACTGAGATTGACATACTGAAAGAGTCTACCTATAATAAGATGTAGAAGTATAAAAAAAGACTTTGTTAAAATGAAAACAATGGAGCATCTTCATTTAGGCTTTCAACCGTGCTAAAATAAATGTGCTATTATCAATTATCTACTTCAGCAGAGCAATGTATTGAAGAGCTGATAAGATGTGAATTGAACTGAATTACAGACAGCAGAAGATGAAGTGTGTGTGCGTGTGTGTGTGTGTGTATGTGTTTTTGTGACATGTCAGGACACAAATCTATAATGACATAGGTATGACACAGGTATTACAAAAAGGAGTTGAAATATGAGGACACAGCTGATGTCCTGTGATGGTTGGGTTTAGGGGTAGGGTGGGGTTAGGGCAATACAAAATACGGTTTGTGCTGTATAAAATTAATGGAAACCTATGTAATGTACCCACTTTTCACAAAAACAAACATGCGTGTGCGTGTGCGTGTGTGTGTGTGTGTGTGTGTGTGTGTGTGT
>CAIGQV010019171.1:5553547-5565285 GCA_903798115.1 Danio jaintianensis
CGGATCACGAGTCCAACACTCTAACCACCAGGCCACGACTGCCCCTACTTAACTGAATTGATTTGTGTTGGGACAATGTGAATGAATTGTGTGGAACCCTGCACAGTGAAGGGAGCTTTATTTTTTACTTCAGCAACAAACTGTTAAGGTCCTGCTGTCTGACATTTCTGAAAGCCAAATGAAAGTAAACAAACAATAATGAAATTACAAAATGCAATAAGAGCCTGTGGCAGGAGCGCAGCCAGCAATTTTGGGCCTTATGAAAGAATATTTGAGGTT
The DNA here is from genome assembly GCA_903798115.1 of Danio jaintianensis. NCBI lineage: Eukaryota > Metazoa > Chordata > Actinopteri > Cypriniformes > Danionidae > Danio > Danio jaintianensis. The sequence continues at coordinate 5,553,827 of CAIGQV010019171.1, forward strand.
GGGCCCACTGCTAATACTGTTAATACTAATAAAGCAGATCTCTGGGGACGCCTAAGTAAGTTGGCCCTTAGAACCATCCTAACTTAGCTGCGCCCCTGGCCTGGGGCACTTTAATGCACTCCAAAAAAAATATTTTTGATACTTGTTTAAACTACTTATTTAAAATGAGCTGAAACAACACAATTTTGGGGAGTTACGTTAACTTTGTTTGCTTTGTTTTGTTCTGTGTGTATATATGTTTGTTTGTTTTGTTTTTGCAAGATCAAGTATCACTGTGGTATTCTGTGAAATACCTTGGAGTAGCATACCTTGAATTCCAGTAGCTTCTCTACCATGTACAATATGCAAATGCTACAGTGTGCTGCTCATTATTACCTTGTGCTGTTTCCACATGGCGGCCAGCGGCTTCACGTCGTGTTTGCCGTGCTTGCCCTCCTCCAGACACTGGTAGCACACGGGGCTCCTGCAGCTGGCGCAGTACATGCTGTAGTTCTCCGCCTCGTGATCCACGCAGGTCGGCTGTTTGCGCGCGGGGGCGCCGGGCGGCTGTGCGTTCCCCGCCTGCGCTTGGGTCGGTGGCAGCAGCCGGTGCTTGGCCAGCGGTCCGCGGGAGGGGTGACAGCGCTGCTGGCACGGGGAGCAGTAAAACACGTCGCACTGCTCGCACATGACCGTGGCGTCCACCGGGTTGCGGTCGCACAGCTGACACTTGACGGAGGCGGCGCGGCTCTGCTGGTAGCGGGACACGATCGCCTCGAGCAGCCGGTTGCGCTGGAGTCCCCGGAGCCCGCGCTCGTCCAGGGACACGCTGCGGTGGCACAGTGGGCAGGTGATGGAGCAGTGGCGGTGCATGAGCGCCGGCGGGAACACTCGCACCCCGTTAGGAGACTTGAGGCACGGCGTGTAAGATCCGTAGCCGCTGTCCGTCTCGCTGTACATGCTCATCTTGTCCATGTCCAGATAGTCATAGTCCGAGGTGCCGGAGCTTCGGTTCTGCGGAGGGGTCTCTCCCTCCGGGGTCTGCACGGTGATATTCCGGGCACACGCCAGACAGACATTGTGAGAGCACGGTAAAATAATTGGCTCCTTGAAGAGAGAACCGCAAACCGGGCATTTGAGCTCTTCTTCCATCGCGTCCATAAACACACGCTCGCACGCGCAGCCGTTGAATGAAATCAGAGCAGCACTACCAGACGCGGACAGCTCCCGTTCCGCGCTTCGCGCATGCTCAGTGGCAGAAAGCTTATGGGCGTTGTAGTCCCAACGCAGATCCCCGTCGCGTGTGTTGAGCGCGTAAAAACTACAACTCCCGTAATCCCCCTAATTAAATGCGGCGTGAAGAATTTGTATTTTCGTCCCGTATTACAGGGTCAGAGGTTCGGGAGGGGTGGGGGGAAAGGCTCATTTGCAATTTAAAGAAGACTGTCTGTAAACAACCCCGTGAAAAGGAGGACAGGCGTTGAAATTGTGATGGCATCCGAGAGAGAGCCGACCAGCAGCCTGTTTCTGTGAGTGGCCGTGAATAATTAGGGCAAGGAATTTATCCCAGCAAGAATCGAGCTGCTTTCAGCTGATCCTGCCCACAGTCTAATTACAGCACAGAATTAATTAACACTTCATCACTTTCACTATGCGCAGACAGACATAATGAGTTTCATACTGTACAGATTTTATCACATAATCTTAACAATTTTTTAACAAACAAAACACCATTTATTATGTTTTTGATTGGTTTTAAGTCATAACAAGCCTATATGTCTTACCAGTATTGCATTATAATTCTTTCTAATTAAGATATTTACAATTTATATTGAAATACACCGCTATTACTTAATAAATAAAAAAACTTTACTATTACTTAATATTTTAAAAAAATGTTTTATGGTTGAGGTTGATGATCCTGTTGTGGTGAGTTGCTAAGTTGATGATGTTTGCACTCCATTTATGATTTGCTCGTCCATTTTTAAGAATATCGAGGACCACAATGAAAATAAGCCGATGGCTTTTTTGTGTATTTTATCCTGGACAGTTTTTAAAATATGTATGAATCAGTCTTATTGGACTTGTGTGTATATTTTTGTTAAATTGTCAAAAAAATAAACAAATAATGAAATAATTATTATGATAAATTTAAATATTTATAGATTAAAGTGTATTTTTTCATTTGAATTATAGTTGGATGCATTTTGACATTTACATTTGTTCACACACACACACATATATATATATATATATATGTGTGTGTGTGTGTGTGTGTGTGTGTGTGTGTGTGTGTGTGTGTGTGTGCGTGTGTGTGCACAACTTGTTTTCACACTATGCAATTTGTATAATTTATTACAATTATTATTACTTTATTTTTTTTATCATTATAATTAATAATATACCACTATCACTTAAGGATTACAACATTTTAATTTAAAAATATATATTTTTTGATTGTAATTGAGTGCATTTTGTAAATTAATATAATATCAATCTTTTTCAGACATCCAAATTGTCCTATTTTATGTCATAAATAATCTAACTAAATAATATATAGTTAACCATTTAAAACATTATTTGTATTATTGTACTACTACTATATAATTAAAATTGTGTGTAATTAAACATTATAATGTACACATTTCCTGATTAAATTATTATTTTTTTTATAATATAGTTTTAATAAAAAATTAAAGAAGCTGATAAATACAGTAAACTGTTAAAAAAAATGACCGTACAAACTCGAAATGTTCTACAAATTTTAGAAATTAAATATAACAATTTATCCATAATTGATCAACATTTTTTCAATTGGCCTAAATGAAACAGGGCAAACTGATTTTTCTCAATTGGAGCAACAGACAGTTAACATTGGCTCAATGAGAAATAATGTGTTGAGCCAATTGAAAAACCACCAAGTCTGCCCAATCATGTTATTGGCCCAATTGAATATTTTAAATTGTTGTAGCATGCTTTTTTAGTTTTATTTCATTTAAAAATATACATTGGTAAATTTACTTGGCTAAAGCAACTTTACTGAATTGTTTATTCCCCATTGTCCCAAAAGAAAATGAATAATACACATTATTTCTCCACGATGGACATCTAGCTTCTTCAGTCTCCAGCGCCTAGACTGCAGCTCTGAACAGGAATTTTGGCCAGATGAAAAATGGTCGTGCCTAACAGAGCCTAGTTTCTCTCGAGGTTTTTTTTTCCCTTCACTTCGTCAATTGGTGAAGTTTTTTTTTCCTCGCCACTGTCACCGCTGGCTTGCTCGGATCGGGACTTGTGGAGCTGTGCTTCGGTGGATTTGCTCTACAGTGTTTGAACTTTTAGCAGTGAAATTTAGACCACACTGAACTAAACTAAACTGAACTTCAACTCTGAAAACTGGACTTTACTAGAACTATGTTAAGCTGCTTTGACACAATCTACATTGTGGAAAGCGCTATATAAATAAACTTGACTTAATAAAATACACAAAATAACGATACACTAAACACTGCCACATTTATTTATTTAGGCACTATTGTGAAAATACTTTAAAATAACACACACATTAAACATTTCTGCTGCAAACCAGACTGTATAAGATAAAGACGTTTTAGATTTTCTTGTTCTAAATTCACTAACCGAGATATCCTTATCAGAGTTTCACGAATATAGTATCAGCACCTCAGACCGTTTCCTCATGTATCACTTTAGTGTTGTGTCAGTATGAAGTGTTTGGAGAGTTCAGACAACAAAAAACATAATACACACAAAAAAAGGACCTTGTGAATATTTGATCAAGGATCTGCAGTTTGGCAGAGAACAGAAAGCGCAGTATGAAAGAGAAACAGATGAAAGGGGAATGTTTTTTAATAACTCTGGGTTATTGTCAAGACTGTGGCTTTGGGATTTCTAAAAAAAAGTCTTACTTTTATTGAACAATTTCCTGTACAGCAGGGGGCACTACACTTAAAAGCTCAGACACCTGGAGCTCAGAATTAAATGAATGCAGCAGATTCGAGTTAAGCGAGTTCAATGCACCTTGCTTTTTTATTTTTTAACAAAAATTTTGTCAGATGCAAGAAGAAATCTCCCATTTTCTTGCTTGACTGAAATGACAAGTGGTTCAAATTGCAGTTGTTTTCATTTTAAGAAGCAGGTTATTCATTTCCATTAATAATATACAGTTTATTACAAATGATTAAAGCAACATTCGATATACAAAGCGCAATATGTTTAATATTATGAAATATGTGTTTTATATAATGCTAATTATGGATATGCTCAAAAGACGTTCACAAAAATGATGTACTGACCCTCATTTTGTTTCAGAACTAAATAATTTCAACTGTTTCAGACTAATGTTGTTGTTTTTAAGGGATTGTTCATTCCAAAATGTAAATTTACTCACTTTTGAGTCTCAAGGAGCTCCAAACCTGGGTTTCTTTTTTCTATTAAACAAACAATAGGATATTTTGAAGAATTCTGGTTACACTCTGCTGCTTGTTCAAATTACCTGTTTAAAATGAGCTGAAACAACACAATTCTTGTAATTTCTTTGGCCAATTTATTTGTTTTATGTTCAGTCCACTTATATTTGTAAACCATTAAGTTAACTTAAGCATTTTGTGTTGGTCCAACTACCTGCTTAAGGGATTTGTGATTCCCAGCATGCTTTGCGTGGAAATGAATTGAGAGAGGAAAATGTTGACAATAAAAGTAATCTTAGGTGTTTAAAGTTAATAGAAAGACATGTTAGAGTTTAATCTTCACTTTAGTTTGAAGATTTTCATGTAATGCTTTGAGTTTTGAGATTACCACTTTGCAGAAGCAGCCATACAGCTTAATTAGCAAAAATGCAGTTTGTTGCTTTGCTCAGTGAGCAATAACTGTCCTAAAATTAGTTCTGAGATCAGTCTCAATCAACTGTATTAAAAAAGTAAGCATGGGACGATAACCGTTTTTACGTCTTTTAGGACAACAGTATCTCCAGCAGAAAAGATATCCAAAGATGCTGTTTTAAATTGTAAAGAAATCTGTGTTTTTGAAACAAATGAAGACAGCAGAAGTCAATAATTCATTTGAATTATTCAGCCTGACATGTTTACTGTTCCAAAATATTTAAAATGTTTTTCTAAATAAAATATATTGTGTTCAAAGGGGAAAAAAGTTTGAGTTTTTTACCCAGACATTTAATAAGAATATATTTTAGAGCAGTAATCACAATACTGTCAAACAAACAAAGATAGTAATTCTTTCAAAAATATTTTGCAAGTGCTGTTTAACGGAGAGATTTGTTCACGTTTTTAAATGTAATGTAGTTTTAATATTTTCTTTTGTCTTGCCTTGATGATAGTGCATAATATTTTGCTAGTTATTTTGCAATTTAATAGCTTAAAAAGCAATTTAAAGGCTTAACTACACTGTAAAAAGCAATTAGTTGACTATTTTAAAAAGTGAGTAAACTTTGCATAATTATAAAAATTAAGTTGTCAACTTAACAGTTCCAATTTACAACAGGTTTACTTTATTTTTAAGTAAAGTCAACTTTTAAGGCAATAGGTTTGCTCGCTTTACATAACAAATTACCTTTTTACAGTGCACTTTAAAAAAAGGCTGGGTTTCACACAATCGATTTGTGTTGTGGCAACATAAAGGAATTAAGTTAACTTGTTAGTTTTTACAAATGTAAGTGAATTGAACATTAAACAATTAAGTTGTCCCCAAAAAAAAATCATGAATTGAAAACGAACAGCAAATGTCATTTATTTCCGTGTAGTTAACCTAGGTTAAGCCATAAACGTGCAAGTTAGGTTAATTAGACAAGTGGTTTGTTCTGTAGTCAATCAAAAAAATAAAAAAATAAACAATTATTAGGGGGGCTAATAATATTGATCTTATTTTTTTTATTCATTATAAACTGATTTTATTCCAGCCAAACAAAAAGAAATAAGACTTTCTCCAGAAGAAATAAAATATTATAGCAAATACTGTGGAAATGTCCTTGCTGTTAAACATCACTTGGATATATACATCACATAATGGAAATATTCACAAAGGGCTCATCATTTTGTATACAAGCCAAGGATGTAATTATACACAGTACACACAAAACTATTACATAAATGCAAACTTTTATTTTATTTTATTGTCTACGCGATTAGTTGTGATTAGTCCCTAAAACGCAGTTTAAAGTACTTTAAGACCTGTGATGTGGATGTGCGGTTTCGTTCATTTACCCAGCTACATTAAACCACAGACATGGTGCTCTCAGGGTTGACTCTGACAGTTCGGGAGCTCTTCCTCAGGTCCTGCAGCTGTTTGGCTGGTTTCCCGACTCCCTCCTCAAACCTCCTCTCCACAACAGGAAGCACCGTCTCATGCAGGAACGAGGCGTTCTGCAAAATAAAAGCCTTTTTCTCTGCCTCCTGCTCGCAGCGCAGACTGTAGTCCACATGCTGCACTGCCACCAGAATGATCTCCCGCAGGCTCTCCAGAAACACCATGTGCAGCTCCGGGAAATACAGCTTCAGCCCTTCCTCCAGGAAGGCCATCATCTGCTTGCTGAAGGCCACGATGGTGTAGCTCAGGTTGACCCAGCAGTCTTCTCCGGTGTACTGCTCGAAACTACCAATCCCGCAGCTTCGCATTTCCTCCTTGAGCTTTGCCAGAGCTTCAGGGGTCATGAGATTCATCCTCCTCCACATCTCCTCAGAGTTACGGTGTCTGGTGGCTTCGATGATGATGTCCTTCTGGCTTTGGAGAGCCGCCCTGATGTCCTTCACCAGAAGCGATTGCAAAATGAAGGTCAGGTCCAAACCGATCTCGCTTAGCTGCTTGCAGTGCTCGCTAGCGAACTTCACGCATTCTGCAGCAGTAGATAAGCTCTCCTTGCTGTCGAACACCTGCTTGCTGAAAGCGTCTACAAACATCTTCATCACCGAGCGAGACCAGACCACAAATGCGGAGTAGCAGCCGGTGTCGCCGGCGAAATCGGTTTCGAACTCCCTTGCGGTTTCAAGGAGGCTCGTGAAGAAGATGTTGCAGAGCTTTTGGATGTACAGCAAGGTGGCACCTTCGATGCGAAGCTGGCGGATGGCGGTTTGCACAGCTGCTGCTCGGTTCTTCAAAAAGAGCTCACAGGCTTTCGTTGACTGTCCCAGGCGAACCAGCTGAGACACAGCTCTTCTTGTGGCTTTGGGTCCTCCACGGAGAGAACGATCAGGCGAGAGCTCAAACACCAGAACCTCCGTTAGTTGTCGGACACGCTCATCCACCTTCCCCCTGAGCTCCTTCACCCGTGGGCTCACCGGCTGCTCCTTTAGATATTCGTTTAGTTTGTCTAGAAGATCAACGGCTCCTTCGAAGTCTCTCTGAGCGATGCAAACATCAAGGTCTTCTGGAAGCTCCTGGATCCATTCGGGACTTAAATCCACATGTTCCTCAGAATCCAGAGGTTCATCTTCATCGAATGGGTTTGTGGAGACCTCCTGACGGACTGGAGAAGTTGGCACTTCCTCTTCCTTCTTGTGCTTGTCTTTCGCCACTTTGTTTTTCTTGGTTTCCTCCAAAATCTCCAACCACTCTTTCTTGATTTTGCTGTTCTCCGCTTTGAAGATGCGACTATCGGGGAACATGAGGATTTTGAACATGTCCTTCATCGGAGGGTTGTCTTTTACGTTTACCACAGCAAAGCTTTCTAAGTCGTACAGCGCATTGTATTTGTACTTCACCGCTCCACGCCTGTTGGCCAGCCAGGTCGCGATGAGCAAACAGTCGTTCATTAGAAACGCGTGGACTTTTTGGATCTGTGACATGTTATCGGCGTCATACTCCAGGAGGTCTCCATTATACACCAGATATCTGCCCGGGGTTTCCATGATGTTCTTGCAGCCCTCCACTTTCTCCAAAAGTGTGGTTAGGGTTCTTTGTTTGACCTCTTCGGTCTCCTTTGGGAAGGCAGCGAGCATTTCTTTGGCCGCTTCATCTTTATCTGTGGACAACAGAGACTGCGTGATGCTCTCCATGATGCTCTTCTGCTCGGTCAGAATGTGACTCAGCTGGTACATCTCGCTTTCCAGGTAGGAAATCTCCTTAGCCGTCTCAATAAACTGCCTGTAGTTTTTGTACACGTTTTTCTTCAGGTTTTGAGCGGTTTCGTCGGCAAGTGTTTGTATTTTTTGACGGTGCTCTTGTAAATCTCGGTCACCGTCAGACTGCTGCGAGAGCTGCTTTACGTAGGACTGAGGGTCAAAATTGGGGGATTCCAGCAACTTACGCAAACGATTCCCGGTGTCTGCCATTTTGGGGATGTCACGGCCAAAGAAGATGTATGAAAGAAGCACAAAAATCAGGGTAATTGTATGAAAATCAGGCTTTCATTGCAGTACAGCTGCAGAGCGGATCGCTTCCTCAAACGGAAACTCGCGACACTCTCCCCGTGACGTCACATCACGTGAAGAGTAAACATTTCAAAATAAACAGCTACATAATAAAGTTTCACAACGGTGCTTCACGTTTTCTGGGGTTGTAGCTATAAAAAAACAAACTGTGGGAAGAAGTGTCTGTGTTTATTAAGGAAAATGTACGTGTACTGAAAATGTTAACTTTGCATTTAAAAATGAAACTTGTATAGTTAATCCATTCTCTTATATGATGATTGAATGTTTGCTGGGGTTTTTTTCAAAAGCTTGCAAAGATATTGAGAACTACTGTGTATCTCTATGGTAAGAAATAGTCTAAATAGAAAAGCTATTAAAACTGTTCAACTGTGCTCTGTATTTGTACATTTTATGTACTTTTTTGACTTTTCTTTTTTATTGTATTCGTTTTTTGCTCCTCTTGCATTTTCTGTAATGGTTGTAAAGTTAAATAAATAATAATAATCATAATTTTATTTAAATTATTAATAAAATAAAGTTTTACTTTTTAATAATACGCAGATACTGTCAAATATATAGTTTAGTACAGTATAGTATAGTATGGTGTAGTATAGTAGCCTGTAAGTGTGTAGTTGTGGAAACGTGTTTTTGGTTGTAAATGTCATTTTGGACATTCCATGTATGACAAATTTATTATAAAGTAAAAAATAAAATGTACATTTGTTTACTGCATTTATGTTTACACATTTTGAAGTAAAATGATGTCCGTTTGATTACAGCATGCCCAAATATATAAATTACCCTAAAGTAAATCGCTTTCATCGTGATGCTCTTCGTGAAAGTTTCCCATTCTTCATTCTAAAAAAAGTCTAATCATGATTTCTACGATTTATTGTGGTTTTGTGCAGCCCTATCAACTCCGTGCAACTATTTTGACCGGTCATCATATTACGTAGAATGAAACATCTACCTGTTGTTTTGTAACATTATTTCTTTGCATATTGCACATCATAAAAACATCTTTTCCCCAAATTTTGCATTTTTCATTTAAATTATTTTAACATTATTCTATTGATCATTACTATAACATTATTCAAACCAGAAACTGAAATACATTTCCCAGCGTACCCCACACTCCGTGACTTTACGATTGGCCAGCAGTTGGTGGGTCTCCAGTGGACAGTGTTGACAGTATTCTTTCAAAAATATGAGCCGTTGACATTTGTAGCTCCACACTAATGAAAACTCTGGATTTTATTGGATTTTATACAAAGAAAACCGTCAGTCTTTTTATGCATGAGTTTCGTTGGTCGCGATTAATAGTCTAAAGTGGCGGTTTTGTGCTGGTTGATGTTGTTTTCGCCGAACTGTTGTTACTAAAGCAGACCGAAGAAGATGATGGAGGATGAAGACTTTTTACTCGCTCTTCGTTTACAAGAGCAGTTTGACCAGGAGACACCGGCTGCTGGATGGCCTGATGAGGACTGTCCGTCCAGTAAGAGGCGCAGGGTTGACCCCTCCGGTGTTTTGGACGTCATTCCCTTCACTCAGCCCCGACCCGAGAGACCGCTGTCCGTCGTGGACGAGTCCTGGGAGACCATGGACCCAAACCCCGACGTGAGAGCCATGTTCCTGCAGTTCAATGACAAGTTCTTCTGGGGGAAACTCAGCGGTGTGGAGGTGAAGTGGAGTCCACGGATGACACTGTAAGAGAGTCCCATATCTCACAGACATGATTGCCACACAAACATAGATAGATAGATAGATAGATAGATAGATAGATAGATAGATAGATAGATAGATATACATTCAAAGAATAAAGAGATTGATATGCAGACAGATAGATAGGTAGACAGACAAACAAATAGATAGACAGATGCAAGAATGTATAGACAAAAATAAATAGACTGACAGCTTTATCATTAGATAGCCAAGCAAATATAGATAAATAGAAATAGACACAAAGACAGCTGGATCCATAGATAGACAAGCAGATAGATAGATAGATAGATAGATAGGGAAAAGGCAGACAGAAAAACAGACATCTTGGTAAATAGATAGACATAAACACAGACAGGTGGATAGATAGATAGATAGATAGATAGATAGATAGATAGATAGATAGATAGATAGATAGATAAAAAGACATATACTGTAGGTACCTGTATGTGGATAGACAGATTATATATACAGATAGATAGACGCATTAGAAAGACAGACATATGCATTAATAAATAAATAGACATGAAGAAACAGATAAATAACCAAATGAAGGATCGGTGGATCCATAAACACTGAGATGGATGGATACATTACACACATAGATACATACATACATACAGGGCTCGCAAAATCTGGTAGCCCGAAGTCCCGGGGCTACTTTTTTTTCAGTCGGGCTACTAAAATCTATCTACACCGTGCCCGATGGGTTATCTAGATAGCCTGTCGGGCACGGTGTAGATTTTGGTAGCCCGACTGAAAAAACAATAGCCCCAGGACTTCAGGCTACTAGATTTTGCGAGCCCTGAGATATCTTGATAGATAGATGGATAGATAGACAGACATGAACAGACAGCTATATTAATAAATGAATGATAGATTAATGCATTGGCAGTCAGATTGATGGATATACAGACAAAAAAAAAAGCAGTAGGACGGACAGAGGGATGATTTTGACATATTTTTATTATTACTGCCTCAATGGTTGTCTTATTCAGATGTGCTGGTGTTTGCTCTTATGAGGGAAGAGGAGGCCTGTGCTCTATTCGACTCAGTGAACCACTCCTGAAGCTCAGACCCCGCAAAGATCTTGTTCAGGTTGGTTAAATATGACTCTTTACATTTAAAAGTCAATGTAAAATAAAAATGATATTAAATATGAAATAGGCGGCACGATGGCTTAGTGGTTATCACTGTTGCCTCACAGCAAGAAGGTTGCTGGTTCGAGTCCCGGTTGGGCCAGTTTACATGTTCTCCCCGTGTTCACGTGGGTTTCCTCCAGGTGCTCCGGTTTCACCCACAGTCCAAAGACATGCGCTATAGGTGAATTGGATTAATGGGGGCAGTCGTGGCCTGGTGGTTAGAGTGTTGGACTCGTGATCCGAA
>CAIGQV010019171.1:5565685-5602362 GCA_903798115.1 Danio jaintianensis
TGGTGTCCGCTGCGTAAAACATGTGCCGGAATAGTTAGTGGTTCATTCCGCTGTGGCGACCCCTGATAAATAAGGGACTAAGCCAAAGGAAAATGAATGAATGAATATGAAATAAAGTCAACATAAAAACTGTCCAGATATAATTCCTTAATACATTTTTGGTTTACAATTTAAAAATGATCGCCTCACAGCAAGAAGGTCGCTGGTTCGAGCCTCGGCTGGGTCAGTTGGCATTTCTGTATGGAGTTTGCATGTTCTCCCTATATTCGCGTGGGTTTCCTCCGGGTGCTCCGGTTTCCCCCACAGTCCAAAGACATGCAGTATAGGTGAATTGAATAAACTGAATTGGCCGTAATGTATGAGTGTGAAAGAGTGTGTGTGGGTGTTTTCCAGTGTTGGGTTGCAGCTGGAAGGGGATCCGCTGCGTAAAACACATGCTGGATAAGTTGGCGGTTCATTCCGCTGTGGCGACCCCTGATTAATAAAGGGACTAAGCCGAAAAGAAAATGAATGAATGAATTTAAAAATGCAACTCATTCTACAGAAATAAGTTTTGTTTTTGTAATCTGTACAGTGTTTCCCATAGGTTTACACCTTTGGGGTGGTTGTCGGGGGATTTTGCGGGAATTACTTCTGATTTCTTGTGACCTAAAATGACAATGTTCAGTGTTTCGCAATTTAAAAAAAAGTCAAATAAACAGTGCTTTATGGTTTTCCGTGATGTCAAAACAGTATTCAGGTACATAAAAAATTGAATAATGAAATGTAAAATAACACTGTACAGTCTACATTGTTTTAATTCGGTACAATTATTCATCATTAAAGTTACAAATGTGCTTTTTTTGTGCCAGAATCATGCTTTAAACTCTCTTGAAATGCCTTTAAAATACATGCCAATGATAAAGACCCACTCTGTTATGGTTATACTTTGCAATGACTTCACAAATCTTATGCATTCTAAACTGTTTGCAGATACACACATTGCAATATCGATGCTGAAACCATATATTGTGCAGCCCTACCAGTGCTTAATTTGTAAATTGCGAGGTCCCGGAACAGATTGGGGTAACGGATCCGGCATGTTACCAGAGGAGGGAGAGGTGTCGCAGACGAAAGCACAGAGCGGGGGTGTCGTGGACTAAAGTGAAGAGGGTTGGGGAGTCTCGGAAGAAAGTGAAGAGCGGGACGGGGCGGGGGTACGTGTGAGGAGGGGGATCGGTAAAATGAGGTGCCGGATCCGATTTCAGAGGTTCCGGATCCGGTTTGTTCCGGCACAAATTAAGTCCTGAGCCCCACACTGGAAGCAAGGCAGGGAGCCCCCTAATATAATGGCAGGGGAACAACTGCTTTAACATTCAAATAAAATAATAACTTGTTCTCCATCTGTTCACCCAAAACTTAAATATTGTCTCGTTTTACTCCCCCTCAAGATGTTTCAAACCTAAATGTGTTTCTATTTTGTTGTTGTTCTGTCCCATTTATATTGTGCTTTTGATTTCTACCAGATGAAATGCCCTACCGCTGCGTAAAACATATGCTGGAATAGTTGGCGGTTCATTCCGCTGTGGTGACCCCTGATAAATAAGGCACTAAACCGAAGGAAAATGAATGAAATGCCCTAAATGTACTTCATGATCAGTTGACAGCTTTTAAGGATTTTTCTTTCCACAGACTCTTCTTCATGAGATGATCCACGCTCTTCTCTTTGTGACTCAAAACAACAGAGATCGAGATGGGCACGGCCCAGAGTTCTGCAAACACATGAACCGAATCAACCAAGCAAGTGGCACCAACATCACAGTAAGACACATTTCTAAAATTCTTATTAAACAATCTCATGTTAAATCTACTTGGTGACGTCTTGGGTTCCAAATGCTCTATCACATCCAAAAAACACTCTTAGTGTTGTACTTAAACCTGTCACGATAATTTTGATCGTTTTTGTCGTACTGTATATTGTCACAGAAATGATTGCGATAATGATATTATTGTCATTGAAAGACATTTATATGCCACTGATTGTCAAGTCAAGTCAAGTTTATTTATATAGTGCTTTTCACAATGTAGATTGTGTCAAAGCAGCTTAACATAGTTCTAGTAAAGTCCAGATTTCAGAGTTGAAGTTCAGTTTAGTTTAGTTCAGTGTGGTCTAAATTTCACTGCTAAAAGTTCAAACACTGTAGAGCAAATCCACCGAAGCACAGCTCCACAAGTCCCGATCCGAGCAAGCCAGTGGCGAGGGAAAAAAAGTTCACCAATTGACGAAGTGAAGGGAAAAAAAAAAAGACCTCGAGAGAAACTAGGCTCTGTTAGGCACGACCATTTTTCATCTGGCCAAACTTCCTGTTCAGAGCTGCAGTCTAGGCGCTGGAGGCGGAAGAAGCTGGACGTCCATCGTGGAGAAGCTGCAGGTGTGCGTAGGGCACCGGCAGGCGGTATTTAATGATTATACTACAGCATAATAACTAGGGTTGGGTATCGTTTGGGGTTATTTCAATACCGGTGCTAAATCAATACTTTTAAAACGGTACCGGTGCCTGAACCGATGCTTTTGAGCCACAAAATTATTTGACAAAAAAATTTTTTAATCATTATAATTGAACAATATAATTATATATTTATAATAAGTTTAAAGTATACATCAATTCATATTTTATATATTTGAATTGCATTAATATATTTCTTTTGATCATTTGTTTGTTAGCATGAATGCAAGGTTTGCATTACACATATCACATTACATTAGCTTACTACTAACCTGTGGAAAGGCTGTCATCAAAATCAGTGAACTTTTTCTAGGGTTGGGGCTTGTGACTACGTTTACACGGACATCAGTAATCTAATGACTTGCCTTAATCTGAATAAGACAATAATATGATTAAGGTGTTTACATGAGTTGCTTTTTGAATGCTCCTTTACATGATTCCCAGTTACCATGCTATCCACGTTTCCTCCGCAGTTTCATGTCATTTTTTATTTTTCGACTTTAACTGCAGTTCGGCAGTTTCACTTTCATTCAGGAACATTTCAGTCATGCCCCCCCTGACGAACTGAGGTATTGGATGAGAATATGAAGTAAGCACTGGTGGGAGAGTGTTGTTTTAATGGAATTTGATAGCGCACGCCGAATGGAAAGAAAAAAACTCCGCATTTCGTGACCTTTAAGGTACGCTGACGCGCACCTCTCAAAAAAGGTAACTACACGTCGCAACGACGCGTAGCGCAAGCTCTGTGATTGGTCGGCTTGGTAGCGCCGTCGAGTGTGGGCGGAGGTAAGAGCCATGCGAGCCCGATGGAGCCTTCACTGGATGTGCCATACTGTGCGCTTTGCCTTCTATATCTAAGCAACAAGAACAAACCACTAACATCGCCGATGGTGTCCGTATCCCTCAAAGTTGTTTAGAATTAAATGTTTAGAGATGGTGTGACACAACGCGTACCTATGTGTGCCTTTAGCCTGGTTTATACTTCTCCGTTGAGTGATCGGCGTGACCCACGGCGCATGCAATGCGCGTAGCCGTGCATTTATACTTCTGCGCGCTGTTTGTGTTGCTCTGCAATAACACTTCCGAAACGCTAGCTGGCAGTAGGTGTTTATGTTCCTCTCTGTCGAGTTTCTTCGCTGGTGTTTTGTATTTTCTGAACGCTACCTTAATGTGCAAGTGGCTCAAACTCGCTCATTTTGAGGGCGGGAACTGGCGGACATGCAACAACTTTAATCATGAGGTAAAGACAAAACAACAGTCTCCATCTGGACCTCCTTCACGGCACTCCACACTTGCAAACACTTGCTCCATCGGGCTCGCGGCTCTCAGCACCGACCACACTCGTCAGCGCTACCAAGCCGACCAATCACAGAGCTTGCTCTACGCATCGTTGCGACGTGCAGTTACATTTTTTGAGAGGTGCATGTCAGCGTCGCCGACGGCCACGGCGAGGGCTATGCGACCACGCGTAGGCTGTGCCGGAGCATACGTGTGCGTTTGACGCAGAAGTATAAATCAGCCTTTTGATGTACCCATTGTTGCTCCTTGTCGCAGCACCGAAATTCATATGCTGATTCGGCCCGGTGCATACCGGTTACATAGGTACTGGTGCCATAATAGCACCGGGTTTCGGTACCCAACCCTAATAATAACGCAAATAGGCATAAACACTTTCAATGGGCAAAAACTTTTCATTCTTACCGTTATTTCGATTGTGTAATTTAAAAAATGAATGTGCTAATGTAAACTTTGACACCAATGATGTAGAATGTGACTGACCTTGTTATATAATTTGTTAATGTGTGCTATTTTGCATCGCCATGTCATGGAAGTGGACTGCAGCTTTAAAACAAAGTCGGTAGTTTTCAGGAAAATGTGGAATTTCAACTTTCATCATCAATTCTTCAGCCGTCAGTAAGGAATGTTTCTAAAGGAGTGACCTGAGCTCGGTGACTCCTCCAAAAGTGATTAGATGAGGTGACAGAGGCTGTGCAATCAGCTAAAATGTTCATTTGTATGTTAACATGATTGCAAATATGCATATTTCAGCTTGAATGAAGTATGCGCACACAGTTTTTAATCCGTCACCAGAGGCCACAAAAAGTGCTAAGTGCAAAAGTGACACTTTTTGTGCAGTTTTTGTGGCCTCTGATGATGCATTAAAGACTGTTGAGGGGCATTGTACCCTGCATAACCGTGTGCGGATCCTCATTCCTGCTGTTTTCAAGTCAAGTCAAGTTTTATTGTCATTCCGCTACATGTGTGGACATACAGTGGAACGAAATGTCTCGCAGGACCATGGTGCTACATAAATAAACATAATCATAGATATGAAAACAACACTGGACGTAAGAGCTTTTTAAACCTATACATAAATAACATACCAGAGTGGTAATCTAACTATACTAACTACACTACCTGACAGAAGTCTTGTCGTCGATCGCAGTTGTAAGAGCAACAAATAATAACTTGACTTTTAGTTGATCATTTGGAAAAGTGACAGAAGGTAGATTTTTCTGATGAATCATCTGTTGAACTGCATCCCAATCATCACAAATACTGCAGAAGACCTATTGGAACCTGCATGGACCCAAGATTCTCACAGAAATCAGTCAAGTTTGGTGAAGGAAAAGTCATGGTTTGGGTTACATTCAGTATGGGGGCGTGCGAGAGATCTGCAGAGTGGATGGCAACATCAACAGCCTGAGGTATCAAGACATTTGTGCTGCCCATTACATTACAAACCACAGGAGAGGGCAAATTCTTCAGCAGGATAGTGCTCCTTCTCATACTTCAGCCTCCACATCAAAGTTCCTCCAAGCAAAGAAGGTCAAGGTGCTGCAGGATTGGCCAGCCCAGTCACCAGACATGAACATTATTGAGCATGTTTGGGGTAAGATGGAGGAGGAGGCATTGAAGATGAATCCAAAGAATCTTAATGAACTCTGGGAGTCTTGCAAGAACGCTTTCTTTGCCATTCCAGATGATTTTATTAATAAGTTATTTGATTCATTGCAGAGATGTATGGATGCAGTCCTCCAAGCTCATGGGAGTCATACACAATATTAATTATTTTTCCACTGCACCATGACTTTATATTCTATACTGTACATTATTTCTGTTAAGTGACAAGACTTTTGTCTAAGCAAAGTCAGACCTTACTGTCCTAATTAAATAATTCAAAATCAAGGCATGATCATATTTTATTTTGGTAAAATAAGCGTAATCTAGAAGCCTTTTCCTTTCATATAAGCCACTTCTGATACCAAATGATCAACTAGAAGTCAAGTTATTATTTGTTGTTCCTAAAACTTTGATAGGCGGTAAGACTTTTGTCAGGTATATACAATAAATACTTAACTATACACATAACCTGTACAAGTACTTTTAAAAAAAGACAAAACTATATTGCGCAAGTAGTGCAACATGATTGTGTGGCACATTCACAAGTAAACATTATTTTCCTCATTAGCTATGTTTCCATCCAAAAATGCAAATTAACTTCATGCGCAAAACTGGAATATCGCATAAAAGATGTACGAATAAAGCAGTGTTTCCATCCAACGAGTCAAAGAGAATAAAATCGTCACTTCCTGATTAAATGGCGCCAAATATCAACAGTAAAAACAGAATTTGCTGAGGTAGGAGAAGCTGCGTGAATCTTTTCTTCATTTAATAAATGACTTGCGCCTCAGAAGGCAATGCTGACACGCAGTGAACGCGTGGTGGTGTTTGAAAGTGGAGACGTGGAGCACAGATGCTCTTAACAATTCTGGAGGTCATTAATAATATAATAACACTAATACTGAAATGGTTAAGGCATTTTAGAATGACCAAAACAACATTTCAGATGTTTTACAATGTGGTCAGCCTGCTTGTTTGTCCATTTACAAACATTTTTATCATCACATGATCTCTTATAACCAAATCACATGACCTTTTTTTAATGCGCATACTGGAATTTGTTCGGTAAAAGTGTTTCCATCGTAGTTTATGCGCATCTTTTCTTATCGAATAAAAAGTTTATCCTACTCAGTTATGCGCATACATATTTTATGCGCATTTTCAAAATTTATGCGCATCTTAGCGTTTCCATCAACCAATTTTTTATGCGCATATCCAAAATGCGCATAAAAATAGGTGGATGGAAACGTAGCTACTGAGTCCTTGTAAGATGGAGTTTAAGTAACGTATCCAGTGCATATAGAGAGAAGAGTGTTTCTACAGGTGGTTTGTCAAGCACACTCAGAAATGCGCAATGTTTTTCAAGAGATGCAGAGTGATTGTAAGAAAGTGTCTGGTGCAAACTGGAGCAAGTGTCAGTTAAAGTGTCAGAGATATGAAAGAGTGTGTTTTCTACAGGTGGTTTGTCAAGCCCACTAACCTGTGTGAGATTTTATTCATCCATTTGGATCTACACACCAGACTCACTGTTATTTTAGACATCTGGCACTGCCTTTTTACTTTGACTACAATATAAATGTTATTGTATTGCACTATAAGTGCATATATTCACTATTGGGACAGGGCCTGGTGGTAGTGAAAAGTCATAATCTAATTTTTATGTCTATGCTGAAGTCTCAGTTAGCAATTGATCTTTTATGAATCGTTATATTATTGGTGTCAGTACTGAAATTAGTGTTATGGGCATCATGTGTACAGAGTTGAACCTTTACAGGGGAATAGTTGACCTAAAAATTAAAATGACCTCATAATAAACTCACACTCCAGCTATCCACGGTGTGTATAACTTTCTTTTTTAGAAGCTGGAGTAGTTTTAAAATTGATCCTGGCTCTTCATGCTATATAATGGTGTTGGATAGTGACTTTTATTTTGAAGCTTAATCTGTTTAAACGCATTAATCTATCGTCAAACTAACCTTTAACGGATGTCTTATGAAGCTGATTAATGTGTTTATGTAACAAAAATATGTAAAAAAAAAAAAATAAATAAATAAATAAATAAAAATGATAAACTAATCACTGAATTCCAGCTGCAGTCGAATGCTCATTATTCCGCGATTGACATATACGACGTATGACACATGAAGTAAGACAAGTGGTGTAAAGTAACAAATTACAAATACTCAAATTACTGTAATCGATTAGTTTGTCTCAGGAATTGTAATTTAAAAGTAGTTTTCAAAATGTGTACTTTTACTTTCCCTTGAGTACATTTTTAATGCAGTATTGGTACTTTTCCTTCAACCTGCAGTCACTACTTTATTTCTTTCTTGTCCATGAAAATTGGAAAAATCAGTCCTGTGATTCCTGTTCAATCAAAATCGCGCATAGAAGGTAAATCGCATCATAATGAACTACCTCAAGACACAGGCGATTTATAATTGCAGCAAACTGTTTAGATGCATGTCACTGATGAGAAGATGATGGATGTTTACCTTAAACACCCAGCAGGCACAGAATGTCAACATGACGTCAGATTGACGTTGTACCCCAACTTCATGGGGATGTTGCATTTTGTTTGGAGAAGAAAATCAGGTTGACGTCAGAACGCAACGTCAGGTCGACGTCAATGTCCAACCTAAAATCAACCAAATATCAACATCTAATGATGTTACAGCTTGACGTTGTGTGGACGTTACCACTATGACGTCTATCAGATGTTGGATTTTGGTTGCCATACCTGACGAATAAATGTCAGTATTTGACGTCAATATGACGTTGGTTTAAGATGTTGGCTCGACATTGGATTTTGGTCACTTTCCAACACAACCTAAAATCAACCAAATATCAAAGTCATTTGACGTCATTATTGGACATCAAAATAACGTTGTCCTTAGACACTGGCTAGACATTGAATTTTGGTCACCTGACATCACAATCTAAATCTAACCTAATATTAACATCTTAGGATGTTGTGTCATTTATTGCCTGCTGGGCAATAACTAAATTAAATTGCACTACAGAATGTTACGTTTACACACATCCATAAATTACATGAAAATGCATCACATTTTTACAGCATAATACTCACTACTCACTACTCTTGAGTACTTTTAAAATGGCTACTTTTTACTCATACTTTGAGTAATATTTACAACAGATACTTTTACTCTACTTGCACTATACTTTTAGGCAAGTAATGGTACTTTTACTTAAGTATGATTTTTCAGTACTCTTCCCACCACTGAGTAAGACGCATTTGTAGCGGAAGCTCTGGAAATAGATGCATTTCGAGAGAACCACTTACAACACTGTTTGTTTACCAGAAAAGATGGCAATGAGCAAGCAAACTACTTGGTTTGACATTACTCTATAACGCTATACAGTATGTTAATCTTACAATACCACATCTTGCGTCATACATTTGACGATTTATAAGACTGTATTATTTATTTACATATTATATTATATATTTATATTCATAATATTACATTGCTTTAACACCCCGGGAGTGTGTATGGATTATTTTACGAGGGATTTATGGAAGCTTCTAAATAAAAGTCACTATCCAAACACCATTATACAGCGTTGAAGAGGCAGGATCCAATTTAAAACTACTCTTACTGTGTTCGTCTGACAGAAAAAAGTCATGTACAATTTAGGAGGGTGAGTAAATTATGGGGTTATTTTCATTTTTGGGTGAACTATTCCTTTAAGAACAAAACTGAAACAGGTGTCTGTGTTGAAACACAATCTTGAAATGTTTTGTAATACATCTGTTTTCACAGATTTATCACTCGTTTCATGATGAGGTTGACGTGTACAGGCAGCACTGGTGGCGCTGTAACGGACCCTGTCAGAATCGCAGACCGTTCTTTGGATATGTAAAGCGTGCGATGAACAGACCTCCCTCGGCCCGGGACCCCTGGTGGGCTGAGCACCAAAGGAGCTGCGGTGGAACGTACACCAAAATCAAAGAGCCAGAGAATTATGGGAAGACAGGCAAAAGTGATAAAAAGAAAGACAAGACGCCTGCCGCTGAGATGCCGAAGAAGTCAAAGCCTCCCAGCAGCACAACAGGTCAGTCGCTTCACTTAACATTCACATTTTGTTCACGTATAAATTAACTTTTAATCGTTCATTTAAAGTGAATGTGCAGTTTTAAAAATAACACTGAAGGTAAATTAGACCATATTTAAGACCGCTTGTCGTAGAATGTGTGCCACTTTCTCGCCACTATACTGACATAACGTAATCTATAAGGGAAGCCTCCCCTTTTTTTGGAAATAGGCTCATTTTACAACTTTTCTAGAAATAAACAGTTGAGTTTTACCATTTCTGAATCCATTCAGACTATTTCTGGCGGGAGCACTTTTAGCTTAGCTTAGCATACATCATTGAATCAGATTAGACCCTTAGCATCTCACTCAAACTAAATTCAAATAAGGGTTTTGATATTATTTCTATTTGAAACTTGACACTTCTGTAGTTAGCTTGTGTACTAAGACCAAGAGAAAATGACAAGTTTTTATTCTATAGTTTAATATGACTAGGAACTATACTCTTAATTCAGCGTGATAATTAAGGAACTTTGCTGCCATACCATGCCTGCAGCCGCCTAGAAAATAGCTACTTTTTATTTTCCATTGGTCTTAGTACACAATGTAACTATAGAATAGTCAAACTTTAAATAGGATAATTATCAAAACTCTTGTGGATTAAAGATGGTAAAACTCAACTGTTTAACTCTGTTTTAACTGTTTAAATTAGCCTGTTTCCAAAAACAAGTGTTTCTTTAAAGTGTTAAAGGGATAGTAGATCCAAAAATTCTAATTTGCAGTAAAAAAAAACACATGAAATACATCTAAAACATTACCCATGGCTCCAGATGATTGGAAAAGCTAAGGAACACAATGTTATTTTATTTACTGACTCATTAGCATTAAAATTAAACTGGAACATCATGTGATTACTGACATCTTGATTCAAGTGAATGAACTATAGGGAAGCCTTTATAATATATTTTTCTGCTGGATCCCAGAACATGTTGTTGGCATTCTTGGAAACCAGCAAGCAAAGTTGCCAAAACAGCTCTTGTAGGAAGAATTAAGGCATGCAAAATCTCACCTTCAGACTTGAAACCACAAATTAAACTCAATTCTAGATTTTTAAGGCCATCAGAATGGGAATCAAGGCTCAAATAATAAACATTTTTAAATAAATCGAATTATTCTTGTAACTCAAGACGTGAAGTTATTTATACAAGATGTCATATTAGACACACTAGACTCACTCATGGATGTTTACATAAAGGGGAAGTTGCCGGCATTGTAATATCATCCTAAAGGTCAAACACGCACTTATACAATGCTCTTTTTTAAAAGGGATAATTGACCCAAAAATGGAAATCCTGTCATCATTTACTCATTCTTCAACTTGTTCCAAACCTGTTTAAGTTTCTTTCTTCTGTTGAACACAAAAGATGTTTTTAAGAAAGCTGGAAACCTGTAACCATTGACATTCATTGTATTTGTTTTTTTCTTCGGTGGAAGTCAATGGTTACAGTTTTTCAGCTTTCTTCAATTTGTATTTTGTGCCATTTTTTCAAAATATATTTTATTTTTGTTATGAGACAGTATTTTTTTTTCTGGAGAGACTTATTTTACATGTGAAATGTCCTTTAAAAGTTGTATTTTCATCTTGTATATTATTTATTGTTGTTGATGTTTTTTATTGCTCGGGAAATGTGTTGTTTCTAAATCTTTTGTAAATTGTGTCAGTTTTACCATGAAATTGCCGTTAGTTAAGTTTCCATTCAAAGATGCTGCCAATTAGACTTCAGGGTCTTAAAAAGTCTTAAAATGTCTTCAATGTCAAAATCTAAATTTTAGGCCTTAAAAAGTTTTACATTCGCTGAAATGTTGTTTTGTAGGTGTTAAATCATTTTAAACTGGTCTTAATTTTTCTATGTCCATGTAACACCCGTCCAATCACTAACATTCCATCTCAATAAAAGTTTTAATAAAAGATTATTTATTAATGTTACTTCCTTACAATAACATTTATTTTTAATGGTTATTTAAATGTTTTAATTGGGCCATTAGAAACATTCCTTACCGTTTAGCCTTGTGTAAGTCTTAAATTTCATTCATAATGGTCTTAAAAAGGTCTTAAAAGTCTTAAATTTGACTTGAAACCTGTAGAAACCCTGGACTCAGGGGCATAGCAACCGGAGGGGGGGGATACGTCCCCCTCACTTTTAGAGCCAAACCATTTAGAAACAGGTGATTACTAATTATATGAACGTAAACTTTTGGATCTCATCCAGCTGCCCCCCCCAACCCCACACACACACTTTTAAAATGTCCGCTACACCCCTGTCTGGACTTGTACGCAAAACTGGAATATTGCACTGGAAACATTTGCGAATAAAGTACAGTTTCCATCCAATGAGTCAAAGAGAACAAAATTGTCACTTCCTGATAAACTGGTGCAAAATATCAAAAAGAAAAATGTAATTTGCTGTGGTAGGAAACGCGAATGCAGGCCTTTTTCTTATATAGTGAATTACTTGTGCTTCAGAAAACAAAGATGAAACTTTATGAACGCACAGTGTCTTATAGAGGCATAAGACGCTCTTTGGGAGAGCAGGCGGTCAAGACAGTTCTGGAGGTAATAATACTGAAACACTTTGAGGATAGACTTTGGCTGAGGCATTTTAGACTGACCAAAACAACAATGGAGATCTTTGACAATGTGGTTGGTACGCTGCTTTGTCCTTTCATGTCCATTTAATCTTTTGAGCTATTCTAATAAAACCACATGAATTTTTTGATACGCATGCTGGAATTTTTATTCAGTAAATGTGTTTCTATCATAGTTCATGCAAATCTTTTCTTACCGAATAAAACATTTGTCCAACTCAGTTGTGAGCATATTTTTGTGTATTTTCAAAATGTATGCGCATCTTGGTGTTTCCATCAAGCATTTTTTCTTTTACAATATTCAAAAATGTGCATAAAAATAGGTGAATAGAAACTCTAAACTCTCTCTCAGCTTTAAATAACACAGTCATATGTACTGTGTTGCAGGTTCTGGCTCGCAAGACATCAGGAGTATCATTCCCTTCAGTGGCAGAGGGTTTATTCTTGGAGGGAACACTCAAATATTCACAAACAAACAGATTCAAAGTCCTCCCAAAGCACCACCAGAACCTCTAGACTCTCCTCCCGACTCACCGCTTCTTCCGAGACTGCAGCTCAATGAGGACAACCTCAAAAGGCTCAGTTCAGGTACGTCAAATATTCCACGTAAAAGGTCTGTTGGCAACACCAATGCCTTTATCAACGTCAATGGCTCGCCTGTGAGAATTTCCAATGGCAATGGCTCAGGAGGCAAGCAGAGGTCAGTTCGAGATCTCTTCCAGGCAATAGTCCTCAAATCTCCAGAGAGAGCAACCAGTGCTGTTGGATCTTCCAAATCTTCCACAGATGCCTTGACAGCAAACCCTAAATCTAATGGGCCGTCTTCGAATAGTGCCTTGGATGCAAAACCTTCTGGAAAGACAAGCTTGATTACTGACCATCTCCAATATACCACCTCTGGGTCAAAGACCTGTTCGGCAGAGTCGAATATCTCCAAATATTTTGGAGGCAGTGTTAAAACAGACTTCCCGAATTCAAAGTCAAAAACATTTGGAAGCCCCCAAAAGTCTGCAACCAGAACGCCAGGATTTTTTTCTAAGGCCTTCGGAAGCAACCAAAGACCAGTGTCAGATTCTACAAGCTCAGGAATCCGAAACACTGGAAGTCCCCAAAGGTCGCATGCTTCAGCTACTTCGGGGTCCAGTTTCAAGCACTTTGGAGGCTCAGGAAAGCCTGAATCCAATTTTCCGAGCCCCAGAAACATTGGCAGCCCTCAGACATCAGGGACGACACCTTCGGGAGCCAAGAAGAGATCATGGGAAGAGCATAACTCGGAGCGAGTCTTTGATTACTTCCAGCGGACAGTCGGAGAGTCGGCCACGTCTACATTACAGAAGAGAGAGGAGGTCAGAAACGAGGTTCTGCCTGCGGTCAGGGATCAGCAGGCGAACAATCCTCCGGCCCAGATCACCGTCCACTGCCCTGTGTGCCTCATCAAAGTACCCGAGTCCACAATTAATGACCATTTAGATTCCTGTCTTTTATAAGAACACTCCATTTTAGAAGATAGAAGTGTTGCTGTTATATAAATTTGTTCAAAACCTCAGGGATAACTTGAAATGGATGCATAAAGCATTCTTTTATGTAATAGTAGCGAAAAATTTCAAAGGATTAGTAGGATCACCCTCATGTCGTTCCAATCCCATGAGACCTTTGTTCATCTTCAGAACACAAATTAAGATGTTTTAGATGAAATCCATAGATGGCAACGCTCCCGAGATGTTTAAAGTCTAGAAAAGGAACCAAAAACATTGTCAAAACATTCCTTGTGACTAATTATACAAACCTCCAAGTACAAAAAAACTTGGCGAACAAAGTCGTTTTTTGGTGCACAAAATTGTTCAAGAAGCTTCATATGATCACAGTTGAAGTCACATGGAAGGTTTTGATAGTGTTTTTGGTTCAGTTTTCTGGACTTTGAACATCTCAGGCCATTGCTGTCAATGGAGAATGAGAGAGCTCCAGGATTTCTTCTAAAATATCTTCATATGTGTTCTGAAGATGAACGAAGGTCTTATTTAGGTCAATTTTACGGAGATGAGGGTGTTTAATTCATAACAGAATTTTACACCTTTGGTTGAACCCAACCCTTTAATTGCCAAAACGAGGTAAGTCATGGATCTTAACATAATTTTAGAAGTCATCACCCTACATTTACTCTTGCACTTACTGAGCTATTCTACTTCATTTTTTGGAAACAAAAGCATTCGCATCATGTGAAGAATGTTAGGTGTGTCAGCACTGATTGATGGCTGGGTTGTAGTTGAGTAAGTGGTTGAAAGGGGCGTCGCTGCCCTTGTTGATGTCCACGCTTGATGCTGAGTCAGCAGTACCGAATTTCACACGCATTGACTGTCCCGCTGGGGGATTTAGATGTGCTTGGGTTTCTGCCGGATCAGGATTTGCAAGGTGGCTTTCAACTCGAGTCATCAATAACAGCTCTGCCAGGTCGTCACATGATCGGGGGGCGGAGCTTGTGCCTCGGAGGAATGCTCACAAATGAACCCCACCCTGATGTGAATATGGGGTGTGCGCACTAAAGCCTCCTGATGTAATAACAGACATGATATATTGTTATTTTATGACGTATTGTCGTGTTACAAATCCAACCTTAGAAGGAAACAATGGCTGATGACGAGGGCACGGCGCTCGTGTTACTCCTAGTGCACGCAGATTTTATTTTTTTGGCGTGGTTTACTTGAAGGCTCAAGTGCACAACATTGATTTACTGCAAATCAGTGCAGTGGTTTGACATGCATAAGGCATCGGTGATGTCATTTGTTATGTATGTATGTGGTTCTGACATGCGCTATAGTTTGTGATAAAGACCAACTATGCTGTTAATGCATCATTCTCTCTGCCAGGAGTGAAACTTTGCACAATTTATTGTCTTAAAAATGGTTTTATATTGATTCATGTTTCATTTTAATATTAAATTGAGAAGTGTGTAAGGCGGTTATTTTCCCCAAAAATGAAAAATCTCTCATTTACCCACCCTTCACTTGTTTCAGACTTGTTGGAGTTTCTTCTGTTGAACACAAAAGAAGATATTTTGAAGAATGTTGTAAAGCAGTAGCCATTGGCTTCCATGGTATAGGTTATTTTCTACTGTGGAAGTCAATGGTTACCAATTTCCCACATTCCTCCAAAAAACAAAAAATCAGTGTTCAACAGAAGAAAGAATTTCATAAAACTTTAGAACCACTTGAGTGAGTAAATGGTGATGATTTTATTTTGTTTTGGGGGAGTACTGTCCCTTTAAGTAGTTATAAATGTTTGTATGTTCAATTGTGTTTTAAACGTCACATTCGTGCCTGCTATGTTTGACTAAAGTTGCTATCGTTAACTATGTTGTTGAAATAAATGTTCAATTGAGTATTTAAGTATGTTTGGACTAATTCTAGTAGATTCTGTTCCCTGTCCCATTTGAATTTGATATTTAAAGAAGCATTTTTCCAAGGGTATGTTCACACTTGGCAGATTTGGTGCACACCGAGACCACCGAAGATGGGTGCCTGTTGGATTCCTGGCTCGATTGAAATTTGCGAGCTTGTTTAGGCCAATAATGGCATAGTTTAAGATGTTCATGTCATTAATTATGTCCTTTTTTTTCATTTGTGTATTTTGTAGGTGTAGAGTACACTGTAAAAAGTACAGTAACTTACTGACTGTAACATTTACAAGCACACTGTAAATAAATAATTACAGTTGTGCTGTATTTTTTCTGTACAATTGTAGTTATTAATTTACAGTGCACTTGTAAATTTACAGTCTTACTAGCAACCAAAATTACCAGTAAGTTACCGTAAATCTTACAGTAAACTGTAATTATTAATTAACAGTGTGCTTGTAAATATACAGTCTTTTACCATAGATTTTGTAGTAAATTTTTACAGCGTAGACTTTATGGAGCATAAAATATGCCATCTACTCCTCCCTGTTGATCACCCCTGACTTACTTTCTGAATATCTGAATATCACGATCTGAATTTCTGGTTTTGAATACTAGAATATTGAATTTGATGTTCTGAATTTCTTCATCTTGAAAACTTGAAGCTCTATTTTTACAAACTTCATATCTGCAGTCTAGGAATACAGAACAAATAATTAATGAAATTAATCATTTTAAATTAATAATTCAAATGAACACAATTCAACTTCAGATAGTTTTGGCATAAGTCTATTGCACACTGAGTCGAAACTGAAACTTGAAACTGTATTTTTACAAGCTGGATATTTGCAGTCTATGAATTGAGAACCAAACAAAAATCTGAAGTTTGTAAATATGTCTATAAAAATCTGACTTAAAAAACCCTCAGTTGTCTTAATTTTCACATATTCAATATTTAAGTAAAACAATTCAAATTTAAATGAAGAAATTCAAATTCAAAACAGTTTTTAATAAAACATAAAACAATTGTCATAAAACAATTCAGATTTCGTATCGGTTCACTATTCGTTTTTCTGCATCCATATAAAAGCATTTTGAGATGTGTTTTGACCATTCAGAACCATCGTACAAGTGAATGTTGTCACTTGCAGCACAGAGCATATTATGACTCTTAAGAATTATTTTTTATTTACGGATTAAGTCATACACTTCAACTTAGTGTGCAAGTTTTCTGTGGGGGGGTTGGCGGCGCGGTGGTGCAGTGGGTAGCGCTGTCGCCTCACAGCAAGAAGGTCGCTGGTTCGAGCCTCAGCTGGGTCAGTTGGCATTTCTGTGTGGAGTTTGCATGTTCTCCCTGTGTTCACGTGGGTTTCCTCCAGGTGCTCCGGTTTCCCCCACAGTCCAAAGACAAGCGCTATAGGTAAATTGGTTAAGCTAAATTGTCCGTAGTGTGTGTGTGTGTGTGAATGGGAGAGTATGAGTGTTTCCCAGTGATGGGTTGCAGCTGAAAAGGCATCCACTGCATAAAACATATGCTGGATAAGTTGGCGGTTCATTCCGCTGTGGCGACCCCTGATTTATAAAGGGACTAAGCCGAAAAGAAAATTAATGAATGAATGAAAACTATTACACCAAAAAAGACAGTGTGAGTTTTTATGTGAACCAGGATGTGTCATTTTCTTGTTTGACTCACACTAATAATAGCCAAAATACACAGCCTTAAAGGTGCGGTATGTAAGTTTGACACCCAGTGGTTGAACTAGGGATTGCATTCCTGGATCAAAACACATGCAAGCGCAGGTTGCCAGATTGACGACCAACAGGAGCGAGTCTGAGCCTAAAGGCTGATTTAAATCGTGTTCTATATAAAAGCAATGGCATGCGATAGCAGCAGATAGTTCACCTCAGATCTTGAAAATAAAATAAACGTTGAAATTAAACTTTAGAACTGTGACTCAAAACTAACACATATCAGTGATTCAGCATGTACATTTAATAATGTTAAAGAGGTTTAATATGTATTAATTAGATTATAAATCTTACCATTTCGTGAGTGAGTGCATATTCTGTGCTTCTGAATGGCTGTATTTAAATTTCTGTTGTGCTGCATCTGGTGCAAACAGCCAAATCGTTTATCACTGCAAATCTCGTCACGTAGGACACGGGGTTACAATGTAACTTGCTCACCTAATGTTTACCTTCGTAATATTTATATTATTTGCTTATTAATAACCTCATGTGGAACTCTGAACCTGCGTCTCATTTCGGAATCCGCTACTGTCCACCGGATGCATGCTTTGAGAGCTTTTCTGAATGAATGAATGAAATATGCAATTTTCCATGAAGGCAACCTTCATGCTTATTATGCTGAAATATATTATGCTTCAGCATATTATGCTGAAATATAATTGGCTAAACTGGCAGTGGGCGGGTTAAAAGAACCAAAACAAAGACAGAGTTCCGGCACGGAAAACACATTTTCAAGACTTTAGCATTGTTTTTTCAGATAAACAAGAATGTTCACTTAGCATGTTTCTTAAATATCTGCAAACATATTATGGTCTTTTTATGCTTTAGAAGAGTCAAAAACTTACATAGAGCACATTTAAAGGCTTTCACACGTTTGGTGCACACCCAGGATTGTTTTATTATATCAGATTTTCATTAGTTGGATTTTAGTATGACCGTGTTAGCTAATATGAGTGCAAAACAATGACAAAAAGCTTTCGAAAGTTACAGAATGACGATTGAACAGATGCATCTACTTCACGACTGGGAATAATATTAATAT
This sequence comes from Danio jaintianensis, assembly GCA_903798115.1. NCBI lineage: Eukaryota > Metazoa > Chordata > Actinopteri > Cypriniformes > Danionidae > Danio > Danio jaintianensis. The sequence continues at coordinate 5,583,962 of CAIGQV010019171.1, forward strand.
TGTGGAAATATGTGATTTCAGATGCAGCATATTAAAGGGGTAGATCACCCAAAAATGAACATTTACTTAAGTGGTTCCAAACCCGTTTGAGTTTTTTTCTTCCGTTGAACGCTAGAGAAGATATTTTGAGAAAAGCTGAAAACCTGTAACCATTGACTTCCATAGCAGGAAAAAGAAATAGTATGAAAGTCAATGGTTACAGGTTTCCAACATTCTTCAGAATATCTTCCTTTCTGTTTAACAGAAGAAAGAAACTCAAAGGGTTTCAAACTCAAACTTTCATTTTTGGGTGAACTATCCCTTTAATAATACATGAAGACAGGATGATAATGCACTTTAAATGAACAGCTTGAAATGTATATTGAATAACACAGTCAATAATAAAGCATAGCATTATGAGACATTTAGACAAAGCCTGTATACAAGTTATGTTATGATACAAAAGAGAAAATAGAAATGGCTACACAGTAGATACTTTGTTATTGTTTCAGTCCGCAATGTTCTTAAAGGGACAGTGCACCTAAAAATAAATATTTTCTGTCCTCATTTACTCTCCATTCGCTTGTTCCCGAGTTTCTCTCTTCTGTTGAGCACAAAAGGAGTTATTTTGGAAAAAACGATTGACGTCACGGGGTTTGTTTTTCCTACTATGGAAGGGTCAATGGGTACCAATTTCCAACATTCTTCAAAATATCTTCTATTGTGTTCAATTGAGAAAAGAAACGCGTAATAGTCAGTTCATCAAAAAATGAAAAATGATTTGCTTAAATTAAAGCTAACCTGCTGAGTAGATGGTAATTTATTCATTTATTTGATAATTTTATATATATATTTATATACTAATTATAGTAATTATATTAATTATTATATATTATATTTTTTTTTTTTTGTGAACTGGCCCTTTAAATGTGACCAAATGTCAACGCGGTCAGATGTTCATCCCAATCTACTGATAACAATTCCAACCAGACTGTGGTTTAGCTTTTTTGTGTGTGTTTATTTTGTTTTTTTACCTCATTGGCTGGTAAAAGAGGCCGTGAGGGTGTGTGTGTGCGCGCATTTTCTCTTTGTCATGGCCTTGTGTCAGTGTTTTGTGTGCAGCTGTGTGTGTGTGTTGTGTCAGCGGGGCGGACCGTGGCTGCTCGTGGTCACCATCTGCCCGATACTGACACCTTTGTTCCGTGCTGTGATTCCGGCCCTGACCTCACCCTCGGTCAATTCATCTGGCCATTTCCTGCCCATGTGCTGAGCTGCCATTAGAGTGCCGTGATCTGGATTTAACCCAGTAATCAAAAAGCCAGGGCTTAATTGGACTCTTACAAGCAGAGATGAAGCACATTCATATTTATTTATGTGTTTGTTTTGTTTTAGAAAACAGATTTTAGAACAGCTTATTTATTATGTAAATAAGTTTACACATTATTTATTTATTTATTTTTAATTATATTTTAATTTAATTTTTCTTCTTTCGTCTTTTTACATTTATTAACAAAACATTGTTTATTTAAAACATACCGGTGACAAATACAAATCCTTTTACACATTATTTATTTATTTAAAAGTATTATGTGTTTAAAACAAGCCAGTAACAAACAAAAATAATATTTACAGATTGTTTTTGTTTGTTTGTTTACATTTGTATGAAATATCGTTTTTGAAACAGCAGTAACCAAGCTAAATAATATTATGCATTATATTATTATTATTTTATATTTTAATTATTGTCAGTAGCAAATCTAAATAACATTATTCATTATTATATATTATAACTCTAGTTTTATTGATATTTAACAACAATATTGTTTAACAAAAATGTATCAAATCTAAATAGCATAATATTGTATGTATATTTATAGTTTATTTATTGTAAAAACATCCCAAAATCCCACATATCAAATCTAAAAAAATGTTTTTATTATTATATTTCACGAAATAGTTTTTGTTTTTTTAAAGCAGCTTAGTAACAAATCCAAATATTGTTATAGAAACATGTCAACAAAATGTAGGTTACCACACAATAGCGCTGCCGTCGCTCTGATCAGAAGATTAAATCACAACTTAATTCTCATGAATATTCAACGAGCCTCCTGTCCGTCATCGGCGGCCACGCCCAGTCTGCTCTGCTTCTCTTTAAAGCGACAGGAAGTGAGCGCGAGCTGAGCTCCAGCCCTACAGATTATAGGTGTTGTTCGGAGCGCTCGCTGTTACATGGCCTTTTCGACGTCCGACTGCAGAAGTCTTTGAGAAAAGCAGCACATGCCCCGGTCGTCCGTAAGCAGAGCGCGTTGTTTGTGAATGTTAGTATGAATGGTAAGGTGGGGAACGGAGCGGCGGGCGGTGTGCTGGCCTGTATCGAGGGTCTGCCGCCGCTGCCCAAGAGCCTGAGCGGGCTGCTGAACTCCAGCGGCGGCTCGTGGAGAGACATGGAGAGGATGTACGTCAAGAAGACCATGATCCAGGACGACCTGAGCCGAGGCAGGAACAACGCGGACAATCTGCTGGCCAACAAACCCGCGAACCTGGATGCCGCCCTGGCTTTGCTCAGGAAAGAGATGGTAAGGCTTGCAGAATCTAAGCAACAGCTGTTCTCTCTTACTGCAGGCGTTCTGTTAACTTGTCAGTGCCTGTGTTTAAAAAGCCGAGCGCTGAGATTCCCACCCAGACAGCGTGTTTGGACGGCACTGACGAGAACAGAACGTTTCTGAGAATCTTCCAAAAGAAATAAAAGTTCTGAGGGAACTTTGCTGTCTTCTAATTATTTGAACGCGTCCAAAATGATCGACTCGATTGATCGGAACTAATCGCTTATGTTTAGAAATGGATTTGATGTCGTCGTCTTGGAAAATTGTTTCATTTTTATCGAATAATGATCTGTAACGTACTCGGAAATAGCCAGTTATGTCCAAAAGTAATTGACCTCAATATTTTGAAAACGCCGATGGCCAAATAAATGTTCTGTTACAATATTTGGACATGGCCCTACAATTTTTGATTGTAGTGTTATTAATCTTGCTACTTCCAGCTATTCTAAATTGAAAGTCGTTGCGCTGAATTGTTTGTTTATACGACACTGACGCGATCCTGCTAATTGTTTGACTTTATCGAACAATGTTCGATTTGTATATTCGGAACTAGCCATTCATGTCAAAATATTCAAAGTATTTGTGGAATTAGCCAGTTGTGTTAAAAATTATGAATTTAAAGCTTTTGAAAACGCCAGAGAGTGCCAAAATGTTTTATTAAAATTGTATTTTGATTGGAGTGTTATCTTTCAAATATTCGCTACCTGGAAGTGATGCCTAAAATTGATTTAAACATACTATTAATGGCCAGAAATGTTTGTTTTGGACATTTTGAACTAAAACATCATCCTTTAAAAAAAATGTTTGATTTGAACATTTGTGGGTTCCAAGGACACTTGATTTGATTCTTTGCTTCATACATTCATACATCATACATACATTCTTTCTTAATCCAGCAATGTTTGTTTTAAGTATTGACTTCGTATATGTAGAATTAGCCAGTTGTGTCCAAAACTATAAATTTAAATCTTTTGAAAACACCAGTGATGGCCACAAATGTTCTATTAAAATTTGGACATGGTTCTAAAATGTTTAATTGTTCTTAATCGTGCTATTTTTAACTATTTTGATTACGATTTTGATTTGTTAGGGTCCGAGCATGCGTAACTAAGGCAGCGATGTCTAAAATTATACAACTAATGTCCTAGAATTTTTGTATAAAATAGTTTGAACTAGACCTTTATCCTCGAATGTTTGATTTAAAAATCTGTGCTTTCCAACTGTATGTTTGATTTAATTGTTTGGTTTATACATTTGAAACTAACTTGTGATGGCTGAAATGATTTTGACTTGATCCTGTAAATATTGTTTGACTTTGAAAGTGGTTGGTAGATTCAGAACTAGCCAGTTATAGCCAAAACAATCAATTTAATTGTTCTTGATCTTGCTATCTCCAAAACCTAATCAAAATAGTTGAACATTCTAACTAGGCAGGGATGCCCCAAAATGATTGATTCATAAACATGCCGTGTTTGTTTCCAATATTTTGAACTGTAACATTGCCATATAAGTTTGATTTTGAACATTTGTGGTTTTTAACAATGTTCGATTCGATTCTTTGGTTCATACATTTGGAGCTTGTGATCACCAAAAAAAACCATTAAATTAGGGCTGCACAATACATCACAAAAATATCGTTATCATGATAAAAGTATATGCTATTTACGCATTGCAGAGATGTGTGATAAATTACATTTACTTTATGCATTGGTTGTTTATCTAAATTTGACCAATCGGATGGGGCGGTACTAGCCCCGCCTTCCCAGCAGTTGCTGTCCTGCTATTGGTTGGAGCAGCCCAATGGTCAACCCAGAGCTGAAAAAAAAAAATACTAATGACAGGAGTCCAGATGAGAGGAATCAGCCAATCAGAGTCAGAGTTTTAAAGACTAAATGTTGTACCCTGAATTAATTACATTAATTATTCTCAAAAATATCTTTTACATTTATTGTAATATCATTGCATAAATAAATGATTTAAAAGCATAGCTAATAAGTAGCATTTTTCTAAGGAAATATTAAATAATAGGAAATATCGTTATCAGAATACTCAAAATATAGCATATCTATCCAGTATCATGCAGCCCTAATTTGAACACATAAACAGATCATAAACATTCATAAATTCCATGTACTGTCTTGACCCTGATATTATTATTACTTGAGTATATTGTAATATTACTGCAATTCCCAACAATGTTCACTTCAAATAATATTATGAATGCTATCTTCAAATATAAACATAAGGGACACTTTGACTTACCTGTGATACCCTAAAAGGTTTGGTTTACAATGTTTTGAACATGAAATGATGCCCTGAATGTACGTAAATTTACATTTACTTTTGTCTAAACCAACTTACAACGGGAAAAAGGCAAATTTGTCAAAGAAACAACAATATTCACAATTACTGATAAAATATTATTAATATTAAATATTACTACAATTCCATGCAAATGTCAACCTTGCCTTGAAAAAAAAAAAAAAAAAGTTTTCACCAAAATAACAAACCCTTTTCCAAGTCCAGTACTGTAAAAATGCTCAATTTTATTTGGATTTCCCAAAGTCACAGAAGTGCCACACCTGTAACAAAGCGTTTTCCTCATAAATGTAAATAAAATATACATTTTCTGTTTTATAGAGTCATCTCTTCCCTTTTTGATCAGCATTATTTGTTTTGAGTGCTGCAGTTGAATTCACAGAAGTATTTTGTATACTGTAAACTTGTATAATAATAATAATAATTATCTAATAATTCCTTAGTTATATAGCGCTTTTCTGGGTACTCAAAGCGATTTACAGATTTCAGGAAGGAATCTCCTCATTGTGTTCACAACGCACATTTAATCCCCTTAATTAAAACTTTACAAATCCCTAAACTTTGTTGTTAGTTGTTTTGGAAAATCTAAACCGACGTCTCAATATGCTGTTGACATTTTACATTCTCTATGAATTTATATTTCAAGTTTTCACTGCAAAGGTTGCATCTGTAATGCTGAAATTTCTGATTTACTTTGATCTAAAAGCCCTTAAAGTGAAAAAAAATTCTAATAATCAACAGTGTTTACAATTCAGTGTTTGTCTGAGGGCATTTTTTAGAATTTGCCCATCTATATTCTATAAATAAATTCAAATGCCCATCCATAATTAGAAACGCAAAGAAAAAATATTTCCATTTTCATGTATTGTTGTTCTAGAAACCTACCGTAACAATGCTAGATTCGAACGAATAGCTCGTTAATTCACAAATTGCTTATGATTCTCCAAAACAGATCGATTAATTTTTAACCACCCCCTAACCAACCCCCCTGCCCTAAAAAAAAAATTAATCCCCAAACATGTTTTATATAAATTATTTAAACACTTTTGTGATTCTCAGAAATGTTGCATTCAAAATGTTTAAAAAAAATAGCGAAAGTAAGGGGCTGCACGGCGGCGCAGTGGGTAGCACATTCGCCTCACAGCAAGAAGGTCGCTGGTTCGAGCCTTGGCTGGGTCAGTTGGCATTTCTGTGTGGAGTTTGGATGTTCTCCTCGTGTTCGCGTGGGTTTCCTCTGGGTGCTCCGGTTTCCCCCACAAGTCCAAAGATGTGGTGTAGGTGAATTGGGTAGGCTAAATTGTCCGTTGTGTATGTGTGTGAATGAGTGTGTATGGATGTTTCCCAGTGATGGGTTGCAGCTGGAAGGGCATCCGCTGCGCAAAACATATGCTGGATAAGTTAGCGGTTCATTCCGCTGTGGTGACCCCAGATTAATAAAGGGACTAAGCCGAAAAGAAAATGAATGAATGAATAAGGCAAGTAAGGTAAGTATTCATGTCATTATAGATAAGTTCATGTCCAAAAATGTTTGATTTATATTTTATCATGTTGCATTTAGCATGTTGAGTTTATTGCAATACCTTTTCATTAATTAGATCATAAAGTTAGAACGAAGCACTAATTCGTCTATTTCACTACGAGTAGACTTGAGAGCAGATGTCTGGTATTGATTTGTCTGTGCTCTAGTGTGAAGTTAGTGATCTCTGTGACGTCTTGTGTGTGTGTGTGCGCAGGTGGGCTTGCGGCAGCAGGACATGTCTCTTCTCTGTCAGCTCTGGTCTCTTCACGAGTCCATCCAGGAGTATAAGGGCAGCTGTCAGGACCTCTCAGCTGTATCCAGTGCAGACGGACCATACGGCATGGAGAACGGCTATTTCGACGAAGACGAGGAATATTATACTGAATCCGCAATGACGCCAGCCGAAACGCCTGATGAAAATGATACATCTCCTAAGAATGGGACGTCCAAGGACAGCTGGATACATGACTCCTTCCATATTACAATATAAAACATGACTTTTTATTATAATTTTTTTCTTTAATCAAAACAAGCTGTGCCATGATTTAGTTTGCTGCAGTTGTTTAGTTTTACAGCAGACTCTTTATATATAGGAAATATACATATTATTTATTGTATAATATACTACATAGTATTTTTTGTTTGTTTGTTTTCCTGATTTAATCAACATTGGAAATTTTATAATCTTTTTTCTTTTACGTAAGTGGAGAAGCATATCATTTCAAAATGTTTACAAAAAATCGTGTTTAAACGTACAGCTATGGAAAAAACAAGAAGAGACTGCTTGATTTATCATTTATAGTTATATGTTTGAAGAAAATATTTGTTTTATTGTATAAATTGCCATTTAAATTTCTTCCAAATTTCAAAATAATTCCAAAGTAAAATTTAGCATTAAATTACAAAAAAAAAATATTCTGACCAATTCTCATTATCATTTATTTTTTTATTCTTATTAATATATATATATATATATATTTTTAATTTGGAATAAATCCTATCAGAGCTTTTTAGAATAGAACCAATATGGTCACACTTTACAATACATTAAAATCCAGAGTTGTTCTGTTTAACATTAGTTAATGCACATGAGTTCAAAGGAATGACTTTATTTTGATTAACTTACATGAACAAAGTTCAGTAAATACTGTAGGTAATGTATTGTTTACTGTTATTTTCATGTTAGTAAATACATTAATATTACAATAAGGTTCCATTAGTTAAAGTGTTACCCCAAACATATACATACTAACCCTTGTGTGCTGTTGGGGAGGTTTTCATCCACTCTGGGGTGATTTTTGAGTCTAAATTTGGCCACAACTATCAGTCTTTTGGTAAATGGAATGATTTTTGGTGCCAAATCCTATTTTGACACACATTTTGGGAAAATGCTTTGAAAGTTTTTCTAAAATTCAACAATACACTCTGGGCAAATTGACTACCCTTTCAGTATGTTGGTGGCTGTTTTTGCCCCATTGACTTCCATGATAATCACATTTTTTGATTTCAAAGCCTTGACACCATATAACCATGCGTTCTTGACTGTTGGTGGATTTCCCTGTTGGGAAGAGCTACAATTTGTAATTTTTGCTATTGATCATCAGTTACAGTGCAAAAACAGCTTAGCTTCTGGCTTTTATATGGAGTTATTTCGAGTATTGTGTGTGAGAAAGACCTTTGCGCACTCATCTTGATATGTCTGAGTATATCAAAATAAGCATCTCAGCTCTCAGAACATAGTAAGTATATTTAAGCATGCACACTATGATCTGTAGAACTCCATATAACTGTGTTTTGTACATGCCTATCTAAAGGGTTAATGCTGCCAACTGATGATCAACAATAAAAATGACAAATTGTACCCCTTCCCAATAGGGAAAACCAGCAACAATCAAGAATGCATGATTATTTGGTGTTAAGGCTTTGCAATCAAAAAATTTGATTATAATGGAAGTCAATGGGGCAAAAACAGCCACCAACATAACGAAAGGGTAGTCAATCTGAACAATGCACAAGGACTAATAAATCAATAGATACTGAGTACTTTCAAGTAGTCTCTTCTTATTTTTTTATTCCCTGTAGCTGTATGTTGACGAATTTAAAGACCTTAATTTAATGCTTCACCCTTTTAGATTTAGTTTTCTTGCTGAGCCGTTGCTCATTTGGGTGCTTGCAGAAAACAGGGTTTTGTTTGAATGGAAAATCTGAATTCTGAATATGCTGGAAGTGCTACCTGTTCTTCGCTGAAATGTAATCCAGGGTATAATAACCAGCACAAAGAGCTCGTAACAGCATCACCAAACCAAATGTCTCCATTTACTCATCGCATAACTCGTTACGAACATATCTATATGCATTAATAACCAGCTGCATTCAGCGCCACGACATTTCCTTCCCATCCCCTGTACAAAAAAACCTATGCTAGATCATGTATTGTAGTACGTTTTATTTATTACTTACCTGTCATTGCTGCTCGGATTCAGTTTTCCTCTCAGTACATCATGTCTCGTTTTTGCTCAAATGTCAAGTATTCGTAATGTGAGCGAATAAAAATAGTTTTTTTGGCAAGAACGTATAGATGTAGGTCCGACAAAACTAATCAGTGTATGCATATCGTGAATGTTATCATAGCATGCTGTTTTATTATGTAAATGTGTATTATTTTGGGACGTGTTGGGGAATCGAACGCCTGGAATTCAAGATTTATGGATGCTCTAATTCTGTGATTTGAGATATCTTTGAGTGTATGAAGATAGTAATATCAGCAAAGAGAGAATCTTTTTTTACCTCTTGTGTTTGATCCAGCCTGATCTCATGAGGAAACTTAACTATTTTAAATTAGTAGCTAATTCGTACGAGTTTAGTCCTATACGAAAATATGTGATTTTTAAAAAGAGGCCAAACCCCACCCCTAAACCCAATCATCATTGGAGGATGAACAAATCGTACAAAATTGTACAAATGGAATCATACGAATTAGCCACTAAATCAAAGTTACGAATTGCCTTGAGATTGCGTTGGTTTGATCTTAAAGGCGCAGCTCACCCAAGAATTATTTTCTTCTCTAATTTACTGAAATGTTTGTTCAAAACATGAGTTTTTTTTCCTGTTCAACATAACAGGCGACAATGGCTCGTGTGCACTTTGCAATATTGCATGAAAAATGTGTAAAGAAAATGGCAAAATGCGCATCATTTTTGAAAAATTTGTTTAAAAAAATGTATGTACACAATTGACTAGCACAAACGTTTTAAGAAAAATTCACAAATACTAAATGGCAAATACACTTTTTGTGCATGAGCACAAAAAAAAGTGTCTTGATTTTGTTTTAATAATCATGCGTTGATAAAAATGTTCGCAAAGGGACAGCATTAATGCACAAATCAGCAGACTGACCATGTAGTAAATCATCTTCAATTTTGTTCTGGTCATTCTAAAATCCCTCAGCCTCGGCCAAAGTCTGTCATCAAAGTGGTTCAATATTATTCCATCTTGACCGTCTGCGCTCCCAAAATCCACTGTACGTTCATTGCGTTCCGACTTCGTCTTCTGAAACACAAGTAATTTATTATACAAGAAAAAGGTTACCAGCAAGTGACGATTTTGTTCTCTGACACATTGAATAGAAGCGCTGCCTTATTCGCAAATGTTTTACGCCATATTCAATTTTGCACGAAAGCCTAATTCGCATTTATGATTGGAAACATCGCTATTTTGATAAATGCTAGCCATTGATTGCATAGTAGTAAACAAAAAGACTAGAAATCAATGGTTACCATTCATTCTGAATGACGGCTGAACTCGGTTTTGTTGGTGAACTGCCCCTTTAAGATGTTTTTTCTCACACCAGCATATACAATCAAGTAGCTCTTTTTGTAAAGTCCTGAATCGATTTGAACATTCATACAGTTTGTATCCTTCCTATTTGGGTCAAAATGTAACAATAATAACCCATAAGGATCTTATATGCAACCAGCAAGACGGTATAGGCGCTTTGACCAAAAGCAGCAGTGAATTTCACACATTGTGCCTTGACGCACCTCGGCTTCGAATCCAGGTGTTTCTGCCATCTTTGGCTCTCTGTTATCGTTATTTTTATATCTACATCCAGCATCTTCATGTATCCGTTCCAGTCCCTCTCATTAGGAAGAAAGTTCCACCCTGAAAACATCTCTTCACCACAGCCTCATTATCTGCCTCCCTGAGGTGATTTATCGCTGTGATCCTGCTCGGAAATTCCCACTCGGTTTTTTTTTTGTAATGTGCGTAGACGTCGAGCGTTTTGATCTCTGTGGTTGGTTGTGAAATGATTTCTGCAGTTGTTTTGTACACAAAGAATGCTGATTAATTCAGTTTGATGGCTTTTGTGTGTTCAACTTTGATGTTTTTGGTCAGTCCGGGTTCTTGAGTGTTTTTCCAGACGTGTTTGAAGTACGAAACAGTACATTTGAGCTGATACAGGTATGATCCCTTTTTGTATGTCTTATTGTGTGTTTTAGCAAGGCAAAATAAATAATATAATGTATCGTTGTCCTGTTTTTTATTTTTTATTTCACATCAGAATTTAATATTCAAAATTAGTTTTCCATTAGCTGTCATCGTTTTCCGGTAGGCCAACTTTAGGTGAAATATTCGGTCACACTTAATTTTAAAGTATATCATTACTATTAACGAAATATGAACTAAGATTAATTATATGAAAGTGTTTCAGACTTGTAATTGGCACACAACATTTCATTTTGTTCATTCATTTTCTTTTCGGCTTAGTCCCTTTATTAATCTAGGGTCGCCACAGCGGAATGAACCGCCAACTTATCCAGCATATGTTTTACGCAGCGGATGCCCTTCCAGCTGCAACCATCACTGGGAAACACCCATACACTCTCATTCCCACACATACACTACGGACAATTTAGCTTACCCAATTCACCTATAGCCCATGTCTTTGGACTGTGGGGGAAACCGGAGCACCCGGAGGAAACCCACGCCCAACACGGGGAGAACATGCTAACTTTAATTATTATTATGATTATTAAAATTATTATTTATTTAGCATTTTTAATTCTGCCAATTATTACACAGTACCATCCAATAATAAATGTAAAAAATACAACCTATACTGTCAATTTCATTCATCAAACTCAATATAAAAGGTCAAGTTGAGCGCAATGCAAATACAGTGTTTCACTCATCCATTAAGCTCTTTATACCTCTCATTTGACATTCTACTCTGTGTACGCAGAAAACACACACACACACATACACACACTGCGCAGCAAGCATATTATGAAATTGGAACAGCACATTGAGTCTTATTATGGATGCAGAAATATGCACAGCAAATAATGTTATGCATAAAATATAGAGTTGACCTAAATAGCTAAAACGAGCAGCATACAAGAGCTCACCGCATGAAATTGTGTGTCCGCAATAAACTAAATTTGACAAATCAAATTTTCTAATACAATATGAATACACATATTAAGACAAAAAAAAAAAAAAACGTAAAATTATCATCATTCATCATCATATTAACTTGATTCTACTTGCTAAATTAGAGTCACAATGATTTATTTAAATAATTTTAATAAATAAAAAAAGCTTAATGTTCATCTTTAACTACAAACTGTATTATCTAATCTCTTTTCTGATTGGTGTTTACTGGCATGAGGGCAAGACAACCTGTCACACATGATACTGGCCAATAGCAAACCAGTAAGACTTGAAGATTTGAAGCGTAGATGTGCGACATGTACTAAAATCTACAGAAATCGCATCATTCTATCATAATCAATATGGACTAAAATCATAATCAATATGGACTAGGCATTAAAAATTGGCAATAAAGTCCATATCTCTAATACTGCTTTTAATAGGGTCAGCCAGAGATGGGAACACTTATTAAAAAGACTGTAGTTTGAATGTCATCTATGTTCATGTTAGTCTGTATGCATCTCCTTATCTAGAGGTTCACATAATCTTGGATCTGGCCCGTATCCAGAGCAGATATGTTATGGTCTGTAGATCCCTCCAGCAACAAATGAGCAAGAGTCTTTATTTCTACTAACAGGTTTATTTTTCACATCAATTCTTCGGTTCTCATCATAGAAGGCAGATCGGAAGACATCAGACATAAGTACTAAAAAACATACAACAATGAACTACAACAGTGTATTCTGCTATTAAAATCAATCCTAAATCACCACACCAAGATCACAAACAATATAGCAAACAAATCACACCATAATCTTGTCTAAAACAATTTAACTTAATAAATCGCAGAGCTCATGAACAAACACAATTAAACACAAACACCAAACGAACAAAACAACAAGATATCATTACACTTCAAATCATACAAAACCAATAACAAACATACCTCATTAGCTGGTTACGGAAGGGAGAAACTCAAGAAAGCATAAGCCTTAACATTCCCTTAGCTTCTTTAATGCTGAAATGCTGAAAGTATGTGAAAGCGTTTGCCTGCTCACAGTGGTGCATCATTTTTATGGTTCCCCACGCAAACAGCTACAAAACAAAATACGATTTTAAAACAAACGACATACGCATGGTCATTGATGAGTCAAGAGCGAAACACTGTATTCTAACTACATGCGACGTGACAAGATTTCAGCGACAAGCAATTTGGCTTAATGCACCAAATACGACGCATCGTGACTCGACAGAAGCATTTAAATACCAGTCATTCCTTTAAATATCAGCCACTGCACCCCACATGAAACGGCAATGGTTATAATCTCATTAATACATCAAATCTATTTAACATTATTAAAAGTAAATGGGCTGAGTGACTGATGTTGGTTTTATTTTCAGTTTGCTAGGTAAACCGCTGCTGCTTTCATTAGTTTAGCAATAAAAAAACAAATGTAAAAAGGTGTTCAAACTCACATTGGGAGCATTTAACACTGAATAAAGCACATAATCAGTACCTGAGGTGATTATTGTCATAGTAGTATATGCTGTTGTTTTGCCGCGACATTGCAAAAATAGCAATTTTGCATGCCGCTGTCGCAGATGGTTAGGACAAAAACTCGTTTTTACATGAAAAAGATGATGCGTGTAGTTAGGGCACGGCGGATGCCACAATCTTGGATCCGGCCCATATCCAGAGTAAATGGTTGTTAAGATCATTGATGAGTCAAGGTTCCTGCAAAAAACCCAGTGACCTACTTGGACCTGCACTTTCTCTATTACAGACATGCATCGTTCTCAAGCCCTGCAATGTCCAGACTGCAGCTCTTCCGAAGACGTTTGGACAGAGGACAACTGGTCGCACCCAGCTCAGCCTGGTTTCTCCCAAGGTTTGTTCTTCACTTCCATCAATTTGGGTTCCTTTGCTTCCTTACTATCACCTCTTGCTTGGTTAGGACTGGTGGTGCTGTGCATCAGTGGAGCTGCTCTTCAGTGGATCAGTGACATTTGAATTAAACTGAACTGAATTAAACTGAGCTAAACTTCAACAGCGACATTTATACTAAACCAAACTGAATTAGTTTTAATTTAACTAGACCTACGCCAGCTTTCTACCACTACTCCTCCTGCCTGATTTGCTGGAATGTTCCACGATGTGAAATATTGCTACGAATATTTTATTTATATCTTTGTTAAGCTGCTTTAATACTATCTACACTGTAAAAGCGCTATAGAAATCAAGATGAATTCTCTCCAAAAAACAAAAAAAAGCCAGGTTACTTCAACACAATTTTGGGTATAGTACGGACTAACCCAAATGCTGGGTACATTTTTAAATTAAATTAATAGGACCACATTTAACCCAATGTTTGGGTTAGTTCTAGGCCTGTCACAATAATCAATATATCGAATGCACTACTTGGAGATGACCTCAATATTTTTTTCCGTTGCAATAAATATTTACAAATTCACAAATAAAGCCATTTCACAATGACATTTACATTCTACCTCAACGTTTATAATTGGACATTTAACTAAGGACATTTAACAGTATATATAATAGGACATTTACCTTTTTAACATCAAATGATAGAATCTAAATAGTCTTAAGAATGATTAGTATTTGAAAGTGTTTATAGCTATTTGCATTATTATGCTGTAAAATGATTTTCAAAATGACAATATTATCACTTATCGCAACAGTTTCTGTGACAATATATCGCACAACAAAAAATCCTTATCGTGACAGGCCTAGGTAGTTCATATTTTACCCAGTTTGGATTTAAATAACCCAGAGTGTTGAAAGATGAATTGAATTGTCAGGTATTTGAAATCCCAACGCCCTCGTTACGTCTTGCTAACTGAAATATGGTCTACCTAATATAGCTTGAACAGCGTCCAGCACTAATAGGCATATTACTATTCACAAGAACGCTCAGTGCTTGCCCTGATCTGGCATGAGCAAACTGACAATAGGATTAAAAGTCACAAGATCGTTCACATATTGAGGAGAAACAGAGTGTGAGCATTTCAGCTGCGGCTTTAGGCCAGTGATGATATGATGACATTCACTGTGCATTCTTTAACTGGATATCTCAGAACATTTCATGGATATTTGGGTCAATACTGATACAATCATGCCAAACAAAGTCTAGAGTAGATGTCAGTGTTCGTTGTTTCCATATGAGGGTGTTTTATTGCCGTGCGCTAAATCGCTAGATCTAAATCCACACCTCTGAGTTTGGGCCCGAGCACCTGTTCAGGAGATTGAGTCGGATTACTGTAATCTTTATTGAATGTGTCCGTGTCACGTTGACCAGGGATTTTCCGGCCTCCAAATGCAACATAGGAAAGACCTGCTGGCCATGCGACAGAGAACGTGGTAAAGGATGGATTGTGTTTGTAATTACACTGTGAAAAGTGATTATTTACTTAAAAAAGTGAGTAAACCCATTGCCCTAAAAGCAACAAGTTGACTTTACTTAAAAAGTGAGTAAATCTATTGTAACTTGGAACTTTTAGGTTGATTTAACTTATTCATTATAATTATGCACAGTTCATTTACTTAAAAAATCGTAAGGCAACAGGTTTACTCACTTTTTTAAGTAAAGTCAACTAACCGTATTAAAAGCAACAGTATTTTTTTACAGTGTAGCAGGAAATTGCTGTTGGAAAGTTGCTTGTAAGAAATCGACAATTTGAAGAGACAAAAACTTAAAGGTGTGTTTATAAGGGTAAGCTTTTCACACCGATTCACAAAAAATGCTGTAATGACTAAAAATACTATAGTAAATACTAGTGTTTTTGATGCAAACTATAGAGTATTATGCTGTACATATCATAGTATTTACAACTCTTTGTTAATGAATTCTACAGCTGCAGCATAAATAATGCTGCAATAATAAAGACTCTAGGATACTTTAGTTTTTACTACAGTAAACTGTGGTGTATTGTAGTATATTACACCCTATAGTTTTCAATAAACAGTGAAATAGTTCAGTACAATATTGGGTAATTAGTTTTTATTACAACAGGTGAATTCAAGCAGTATGGTTCAAAAACACTATAATATTTACTATAAATTACTATAGTATTTTGATATTAGGCACCTTGATTAGCAATGACGATATATATACACAACAGTTCTGTCTGGTTCTCGAATCTGATTGGCTGATAGCCATTGCGATATTTTGCAATAACAGCACTTGTACAGCCTCTTCACTCTTCTGTATTACCCACATAAAGTGACAGCAGATCAATAGACTCACTACAGTTTGACAAATATTGCAGCTGTTGGACAACATAATGTACTTTTGAGGCTTTTTTATGTAGTTGTTTAGATTGCAACTATGCAGTTCACTTGTAAGGATAGTGCCTATCTTAATTATTTATAATTTCGGAGATACAGCGCATCGGCATCCATCAGCCTGTCATACTGAGCAGAGCAAAGACGGTTGATGTTGTCCATCCACAAGATGGCGACAGAGACAGCATAATAAGCCCTTAGAGGAGAAAAACTCGGCGTAATTTCAAACTACAGCTGATCAAATCATTATTAAACAGGTAAGTGACTTTCTAAGTCGATCTCTCTCTTTTTTATGTTGCAGTGCTGTATTTATACCACAGTAATTGTAGTGTATTGAGTGTGAGATGGGACTCACATATTAGGAATGTGTGTATTTTGTGTTGGCCACTCTTTGTATAACTTTGTTACTTTTTGGTTGGCCAACTGTTTGTTTCTAACGAGTGTTGTTTCTGCGCTGCTTTGGCTTTTTCGGGGTTAATTATTGTGATATCCCGATTGCAACAGAGAAATACTGGGAGATATCTCTGTAGACTGATGGCATTTCATGCCGTTCAGCCTTATAATCTTAAAATGTGAGCAAAATCACCTGTTTTGTCATCACTTTAGACATTACGCTAGAGAATCATTCAAATACTAGCTCTAAAGTGACGTTGGTGAATATGCAACGGTTCCTGCTGTTCTGACGTCAGCTGCAGATGAATGGCGGAAGAAAGTAGTTCCTAATACAAAAGGATTTTTGAGACTCTCCATGTCTGATTTTCTTTTTTTATATACACAATTATGCCGTCAAACTGTTGTATAAATGCAATATCACACTCGTAGCAATGCAATATGGCTGTATATCGCACTGCTACAAGTGTGATATTGCTCATATATATATATATATATATATATATATACATATATATATATATACACATACATACATATACACACACACACACACAATATATACACACACTAAAATTTGATCAGTTTACAGAATAAAAAAAAATACCACCTTTATCTTAAACCAATAACAATAAATTATATATTCAGTTAACTTTTTTTTCCATAGTTGTTTTTATACATACAGTACTAGCTTACAGAAAACATTAAGGCTAATATATCCATAATTAAAGCTAAAAATAGATTCATTTTGTTTAAACAGGGATTTTACATTTAGTCATTTAGCAGACGCTTTTGTCCAGATTTTAGCCATTAGTTTTGACATTTTAATACTGATTCAATAGTTTCCATATGGAGTTGTTATACTGGCACCAAAGCATGAGAGCATGAGTCTATCTGCAAACACACAGTCATGTTTGAGCTGACCTTTGCCCTCAGCACATCCCCCTTTAAAGCTAGGCTACACTTCAGAGCTTGTTGAGAAAGTAGAGCGTAACAAAGTATTTTTAATTTCTTAAAGTACTTGAGGATATTCTTAAAGGATCTGTGCTTTATTGTGGAATTTGTATTTTATTGGAGGTTTTTCGTGTATGATTCGTGTATGATAATGTCCAAAGCAAACAAACTGATTCTTTCAGTTAATCTGTACACTTTGTTCAAAAATTACACATAATTAACTGTAAATTGCTGTGAATTGGACTGATATGACTGCATTTGTTCTTGAGTCAACAACTCACTAATTCTAATAATATGCTCTGATTCACTGATTCAAATGATATAGTCAGAGTATCGAGTTAATGATTCACTGATTCAAATTGATCCAGTCAGATTGAGTTTTCAGTTAATGATTCACTGATTCAAATGATCCACTCAGAACGAGTATTCAGTTAATGACTTTCTGGTTCAAATGATATAGTCAGAGTGAGTCTCCAGTTAATGATTCATTGATTCAAATTATCCAGTCAGAGCTAGTCTTCAGTTAATGATTCATTGATTCAAATGGTCCAGTCAGAGTGTGTCTCCAGTTAATGATATATTGATTCAAATGATGCAGTCAGAGCGAGTTTCCAGTGAATGGTTCACTGATTCAAATAATCCATACAGAGCTAGTCTCCAGTTAATGATTCACTGATTCAAATTATCCAGTCAGATCTAGTCTCCACTTAATGATTCACTGATTCAAATGATCCAGTCAAAACGAGCCTCCAGTTAATGATTCACTGATTCAAATGATCCAGTCAGAGTGGGGAACCATTCAATGATTCACTGATTCAAATGATCCAGTAAGAACGAGTTTCCAGTTAATGGATTCACTGATTCAAATGATCCATTCAAAGTGAGTCTCCAGTTAATG
>CAIGQV010019171.1:5624201-5654693 GCA_903798115.1 Danio jaintianensis
CAGTGACGATATATAGCCACATCGCTCTGCTACGAGTGTGATATTGCGTTTATACAACAGTTCGACGGCATAAATCAAACACGGAGAGTCTCAAAAGCTACTTTCTTCCGCCATTCATTCACATCTACAGCTGACGTCAGAACAGCAGAACCCGTTATTGATTCACCAACGTCACTTTAGAGCTAGTATTTGAATGATTCTCTAGCGTAATGTCTAAAGTGAAGACAAAACAGGTGATTTTGCTGACATTTTAAGATTATAAGGCTGAATGGCAGTCTACAGAGATATCTCCGTACAGTATTTCTCTGTTGCAATTGGGATATCACAATAATTAACTCAGCGGCGTTAAAAAAGCAGCGCAATCACTACCAGATTGCTGTTCTGTTTGCGATAAGGCAAAACGCTAAACACATGTTGCCATTTCTTCTTTCTTTCTGCCAACACACCACACATTCCTGATATGCGAGTCCCATCTCACACTCAATACACTACAATTATATGGTATAAATACAGCACTACAACATACAAAACAGAGAGATTGACTTAGAAAGTCACTTACCTGTTTAATAATGATTTGATCAGCTGTAGTTTGAAATTATGCTGTATTTTTCCTCCTCTAAGGGCTTATTATGCGGTCTCTGTTGCCATCTTGTGTATGGACAACGTCAACCGTCTTTGCTCAGTATGACAGGCTATTGGCTAATATTTATGATTAAATAAGACGTAAATTGATAAGTTATTCAATATTGGTGTAAAACAATCAAACAAACCCAACGTTGTTTCATATGAATACTACAAAAATGAGTAAATAAATGTGTAAACGAAGGAATAAATGCAGTACTATAATGAGTAGAATATATTAATCAAAAAGTAAATATTTCCCAGATCATATTTAACGCCCTTTTATCTAAATCAAAGTAAGGAATATTTTTATTGAAAAAAGATTAAATAAATAAAAAATAACACAAGTGATTTGTCCTAAAATATTTTTATATACGTTGTTAATTATAATAATAACAACAGTAATACTACTCAATGTGTTAATATATATTCTTGTTATAATAATATATTGATAATTGTTTATAATAATAAGTAATAATAATATACTATTACTAGTAACAATAAAACTATATATAATTAATAATAACATTAACTGCAAGTTAGTTCCAAAATCAAGAAAGCAAACTGAATAAATCATCTATATGTTTTTATTATATACAATAAGGTTTCTGCAATTAAAAGGAAGGTGAAAATATTTCCTGCTTCATGGGTTGTAGAAAAGTTGTGCATCTAAAAATGTTGTGACAAAGTCATCTTTCACTTCAAATAACCAAAATCTATACACTACCTGACAAAAGTCTTGTCGCCTATCCAAATTTTAGGAACAACAAATAATAACTTGACTTTTAGTTGATCATTTGGTGTCAGAAGTGGCTTATATGAAAGGTCAAGATTAGGCTTATTTTAGCAAAATAAAATATGATCATGCCTTGATTTTTAATTATTTAATTAGGACAGTAAGGTCTGACTTTGCTTAGACAAAAGTCTTGTCACTTAACAGAAATAATGTACAGTATAGAATATAAAGTCATGGTGCAGTGGAAAAAGAATTAATGTGTAATGACTCCCATGAGCTTGGAGGACTGCATCCATACATCCCTCTGCAATGACTCATAACTTATTAATAAAATCATCTGGAATGGCAAAGAAAGCATTCTTGCAGGACTCCCAGAGTTCATCAAGATTCTTTGTATTCATCTTCAATGCCTCCTCCTTCATCTTACCCCAGACATGCTCAATAATGTTCATGTCTGGTGACTGGGCTGGCCAATCCTGGAGCACCTTGACCTTCTTTGCTTTCAGCAACTTTGATGTGGAGGCTGAAGTATGAGAAGGAGCACTATCCTGCTGAAGAATTTGCCCTCTCCTGTGGTTTGTAATGTAATGAGCAGCACAAATGTCTTGATACCTCAGGCTGTTGATGTTGCCATTGACTCTGCAGATCTCTCGCACACCCCCATACTGAATGTAACCCAAACCATGACTTTTCCTTCACCAAACTTGACTGATTTCTGTGAGAATCTTGGGTCCATGCGGGTTCCAATAGTTCTTCTGCAGTATTTGTGTTGATTGGGATGCAGCTCAACAGATAATTCAACGGAAAAATCTACCTTCTGCCACTTTTCCAAATGATCAACTAGAAGTCAAGTTATTATGTGTTGCTCTTACAACTGGGATCAACAACAATACTTTTCAGTCAGTGTAAATGGGACCATGGAAAGTTTGTTGCGATGTAATCTAAAAAGCGAAAGTCTAGACTACATTTAATAAGGATTCAACTTTCACTTTTTTTATGTTCACGATTTGTATGATGATGTTTGATTCTGTATCTTGTCTGCATTTGATTTAGGTTATTATTATAAAGAAAAGCCATTCAGAAACTAGTGGTCTACATTAGAAGTTGAAGTGAATTGTTTGAAAACCAGTCATGTGGTTGTGGTGTGGTTGGTGATTTTGTGTGTCCTGTTGGTCCCTCAGAGTCCTCAATCCTGCAGCTGGAGGATCCGGACTGTGAAGAGGGAAGCAACCCGCCGTGCGAGTCCGTCTTCTCCCTCAATGCCGAGAAAATCCTTGTGAGTTGCTTTTGCATTATTATTGCACAGCATTAAAGACATAGTTCAGTCCAAAAGGAAAATGCTATCATTGTTTATTTACTTTCATGTTGTTTTAAATCGGTTTGATTTGTTTTCTTTGGTAGAACACAGAAGTGAATCTTTTATTGTACTATACATTTTATTATTATTATAGGTTATATTCATGTTGTTTATTTAATAATAATATTATTAATAGTATATTATTCATTCATTCATTCATTCATTTTCTTTTCGGCTTAGTCCCTTTATTAATCTGGGGTCGCCACAGCGGAATGAACCGCCAACTTATCCAGCATATGTTCTACGCAGCGGATGCCCTTCCAGCTGCAACCCATCTCTGGGAAACATCCATACACACTCATTCACACATACACTACGGACAATTTTAGCTTACCCAATTCACCTATAGCGCATGTCTTTGGACTTGTGGGGGAAACCGGAGCACCCGGAGGAAACCCACGCGAACACGGGGAGAACATGCAAACTCCACACAGAAACGCCAACTGACCCAGCCGAGGCTCGAACCAGCGACCTTCTTGCTGTGAGGCGAACGTGCTACCCACTGCGCCACCGCGTCGCTTAGTATATTATTATTATTATTATTATTATTATTATTAGTGTTCCACCAGTGATGATATATAGCCATATCGCACTGCTAAGAGTGTGATATTGCGTTTATACAACAGTTCGACGGCATAATCGTGTATATAAAAAAGAAAATCAAACATGGAGAGTCTCAAAAATCCTTTTGTACAAGAACTACTTTCTTTGCCATTCAATCACATCTGCAGCTAACGTCGGAACAGCAGAAACCGTTGCTTAACAACATGTCACTTTAGAGCTAGTATTTGAATGATTCTCTAGCGTAATATCTAAAGTGAGGACAAAACAGGTTATTATGCTCACATTTTAAGCTAAAAAGGCTGAACGGCATGAAATGCCTTCAGTCTACAGAGGTTTCCTAGTATTTCTGTTGCAATCGGGAGATCACAATATTTAACCCCAAAAAAGCCAAAGCAAACACTAGCAGATTACTATGGTATGAATACAGCACTACAACATATAAAAGAGAGAGATCGACTTAGAATGACACTTGCCTGTTTTATAATGATTTAATCCGCTGCAGTTTGAAATACAAAAAGAAAACGAGTTTTTCTCCCCTAAGGACTTATTATGCGTTCTCTGTCGCCATCTTGTGGCGCAACCGTCTTTACTCTGCTCAGAATGACAGGCTGATGGCCGCTGATCGCTGAAATTATTCATTCATTCATTTTCTTTTCGGCTTAGTCCCTTTATTAATCTGGGGTCACCACAGCGGAATGAACCACCAACTTATCCAGCATATGTTTTACGCAGCAGATGCCCTTCCAGCACACACATACACTACGGACAATTTAGCTTACCCAATTCACCTGTAGTGCATGTCTTTGGAGTTGTGGGGGAAACCGGAGCACCCAGAGGAAACCCATGTGCAAACTCACTTGCAAACTCAACACAGAAACGCCAACTGACCCAGCCGAGACTCGAACCAGCGACCTTCTTGCTGTGAGGCGATTGTGCTACCCACTGCGCCACCGTGCTGCCCCCGCTGAAATTATGAATATTTAAAATAGGCACTATCCTTATAAATAAACTGCATAGTTGTAATCTAAACAACTACATTCTTGCCTAAAAAAAAGCATCAAAAGTACATTATGTTGTCCAACAGCTGCAATATTTGTCAAACTGTAGTGAATCTATTGATCTGCTGTCACTTTATGTGGGCAGAGTAATACACAAGGGTGAAGAGGCTGTAAGAGTGCTGTTATTGCAGAATATCGCACGGCTATCAGCCAGTTCACAGAACTGGTGTTGTATATGTATATATGTGTAATTATTTTTTTTTTTAAATATAATTGTATTATTATTTTATTTGTATTTTTGTTTGTTTTAGTTATTTAAGTACATTAATTTAGCTAAACAGGTTTTTTCTTTTGACATTTTCTGTGTTCATTTTAGTTGAAGTTTAAGTAATAATATTTGTGGGTTGTCATTTTAATTTGTTTCCTTTTGAAATCTATATATATATATTTTTTTATTTCTGTATGTACTTTTGTTTGATTTAGTTATTTATACGTTAAGTTAACAAGATATTTATGTTTTATATTGACATTTTCTGTGTTAAATGTAATAATATAATAATTGTAATAATAATAATTGAGTAATAATATTTGAGTTGTCATTTCAATTTCTTTACTTTTTAAATCACCTTTTTTATTTATTTTTTTTACCCATTTTCATTTTTATTTAATTTTTTTGTTTCAGTAAAATAAGTACATTACAGTAACTAAATAAGTTGTTTTGGTAACTAGAAAAAGTTGAAAAAAGCTACAATTGCTTAATGCAACATAGTTGTATATGTCTGGTTATGGTTAACTATACTATATTATTACACCTTAATAGTTACAGTTAATAATAGTTTTACTGGTTTCTGGCACTGTTAATCTTTATAATGGAAGAAGAAAAAAAAAACACATTTTAAAGTTTGATCACATTTATCCATTTTATCAATCCAATTCGTACATTTGTGTTTTTATGGAAGAAAGTCATACAGGTTTTGAAATGACACTACATGAGGGTAATTAAATGATGGCAGAAAATGTGTGTATTTTTAGCTGAACCCTATCCTTAAACACCTGCTTCTTAGATCTTAAAACACTGTAAACACACACATTGAGATGAGAAGTAGTTTTGACCCAAAACCAAACATTTCCTATCTAGCACAGACATTGTTTATCCTCCATGTCCTCTATAATTACGGTTCTCTTACCATTGTTTTTTTCTCTCCACTGTTTGGTTGGATTGATTGCAAGAGGTTGACAGACTTCCTGACATGTTTTCCTTTCTTTCCCTCTTTCTT
This sequence comes from Danio jaintianensis, assembly GCA_903798115.1. Lineage (NCBI taxonomy): Eukaryota > Metazoa > Chordata > Actinopteri > Cypriniformes > Danionidae > Danio > Danio jaintianensis. The sequence continues at coordinate 5,629,755 of CAIGQV010019171.1, forward strand.
TCACCATAGAATCAGGCGAAGTTGTTTGTCGAACAGCGGCGGTTTCCTTTCGCTGTGGACAACCAAAATACCAACGAAGAGCTTGGTGTGTGTCAGCTGTGTTGTTGTTTTTTTGTGCACTTGTCTGTGTGTAATGTAAGTCTCTAACACTTTTTGTTTGTATTTCAGCCATAGGTTATGTTCTTATTGGAAACGGACTGTATGATGAAGCCATCAAGCACTTCTCCTTACTGCTGCAGGTCAGTTTCACTCATTCATTCAGTTTTCATTCTTATTTTCATATACATCTTTTTTTTTTTACATTTAAAGGGGACCTATTATGCTCCTGTTTTACAAGATGTAACATAAGTCTCTGATGTCCCTAGAGTGTGTATGTGAAGTTTCAGCTCAAAATGCCCCACAAAAAATGTTTTCTAACTCTTTGAAACGGCGCCTTTTAGGCTTTGATCCTAATTGTGCTATTATGGTGACTGTCGCTTTAAATTCAAATGAGATTGTGATCTTTTCAAAAAGGGCGGAGCTATAAATGCCTGTGTGTCAGCATAGCAGGTTCAACACTCTAATGGTGGACGTCTGCTTCTCACTCAGGGCTGTTAATGCTAATGAAGGAGAGATTGTCGCTAATGGGTGGGGCTTTCCCGTCTGATGATGCATACAAAGGGATATTGTCAATCAAAGTGTTTCTACAGACTGTTTTTATGAAGTGTGATTATAAAAATAGAATGAATTAATGTTAACCATTAGAGGCTGGATATTTTCACACACTGTTGCCACACAACTGTGTTTCAACCCCTTATAAAACAGATTTTTTTTAATGTCTTCATCTGTTTTTGCATCTTAATATATTAACCTAATGCAAAAATAAAATGAACAATAAGTCATGACATTTTTTTCTTTTGTTACTTTAAAGGAACACTCCGTCTTTTTTGAAAATTAAGTTCCCCTGACTAAAAACATAAAGTAAAATCTCACATTTCTTATTTCAAGTTAAAGGAGACTTGACTTTTTGCAGATAGGCTCATTTTATAAGTCCTCTAGAGTTAAACAGTTGAGTTTTACCATTTTTGAATCCATTCAGCTGATCTTCGGGTCTGGCAGGAGCACTTTTAACTTTGCTTAGCATACATCATTGAATCAGATTAGACCGTTAGCATTTAATAATCAAGGAACTTTCCTGCCATACCATAGCTGCAGCAGGCGCAATGATATTACGCAGAGCCTGAAAGTAGTTCTGATTCGTCTCTCACAAATGTATCCATGGTTGCAAGTTTTTCACGCTCTGCTTAGTATCATTGCATCTGTATGCAGCCATGGTACAGCAGCAAAGTTTCTTGATTATTACACCAGAATAAAAATGTAGTTCCTTGTCATATTATCCAAGAAAATAGCAATTTTTCATTTTCTGTCAGTCTTAGTACATAATGTAACTACACAATAATTAAATGAAAATTATCGAAACATTGGTCATTTTTGAGCGATATGCTAATGGTCTAATCCGATTCAATTATTTATGCTAAGCTAAGCTAAAAGTGCTCCCACCAGACCCAGAGATCTACCGAATATATTCGAAAATGGTAAAACTCAACTATTTACCTCTAGGGGAGTAAAATTAGCCTATTTAAAATAGGGGAGTAAAATGAGCCTATTTGCAAAAAATGTAGTGTTCTTTTAACTTATTTTTTTTTAAGTAATGAGATTTAACTTGATGTTTTTAATCAGTGTAATGTAATTATGTAATGTAATACTGGTAATTTATAGTAAATACTGTATTATACTGGATACGTTATATATTATTTACAACAATTTGTTAATGAATGCTAAAGCATACTGTAATATGAACTACTGATAAAATGGGATAAGTAATGTTGTATACTTCAGTTTTTAACTACAGTAAATAGTGGTAACTTAGTATTGGATAATTTTATGTTGTTTGTGTTGTTCTATTACCATAGCAACTATAGAATTACCATAACAGATTAATTCAAGTACTTTACTATAGTATGGTTCAAAATTACATTACCGTATTTACTATAAATTACTGTAGTATTTTTTTCATGTGGGATGACTTGTAAACTTTTTTATGCATAATATAATCTAATAACTAACGTCATTTTAGGCTGTTAGTAGACATAACCGGCTGTTTTGCTTTCTTTTTATCAGCTGTACAAAATAAACAAGTACTTTTGTAAAGTATGCTTTTATCAAATGCTCAAAATAATCAACTGTTTCACATTGAGGTCACATGACAAAGTGTCTGTTGTTGACTTCTTATTTTGGAAACCTCAGTGTTTTTGGACCCGTTTCATGATTCAGATTTTACACTGAATTTCCTGTAATGTAATAATATTATTGTAATAATAAGAACAGTGTGTACTTATAAGCACTGTTTTCTGTCACCTCAGGGAGATCCTGAACTGGTCAGTGCCATCTATGGACGGGGAATAGCATACGGCAAAAAGAGTCTGCAGGTATGTCATTTGTTTTAAAATAACACTCAAAAATGTGGAATAATGAATCCTTTTTTAAAAGTGTTTTTGAATAAAGTTGGTTATACTGAGAAGACGGAGTTCATTTGATCAAAAATATAATAAAGTTTAATAATATGAACTTTTAGTACAGTTTAAAAAATCAACAACAACTGTTTTTAAAATTCATAATAGGACCATAAGATGCTCATTTATTAGCCCATGAAATACCACTAGAATCAGAAGCTTAATATTGACCATATTTGGAATGGTCATGAATATTAATGAGCACGCAGCTCAGTATTCACTTCAGAAAAATTACAGATACGATGCGATTTTTAAACATGCATTTTTTGCTAAGTACATACTTATACTCTGCAGTCTACTATGGAGTTAGTTTGTTTCAAAACAAACTTGCGATGTAATAAATCATGTTAACAGCAGCGTAATGATTAAATATAATTTTGCACATGTTTATTAGCGCCATAAGCTCTGGCGGGTGTCGATGTCACTGCTGGAGATGTCACTGCAGCAACATGCACCGCGACACTGTCAGTATCGAGTGGCACATGCCAATGAAAAGTGTGGCATGTGCCAGTGGTATCTGTACATCAGATATCGTGTCACTTCATGTTAAGAGGCAAAACTGGCCTCTCGTCCAATCGCGCTGAAACTTAGTGGGCGTGACCAACCTGTTACCTCAATCAAAATTGACCAATAGAAAAAGGCCTTTCATCCTGGAGGGAAGATACCACCCACTGAGCTGCAGCCTTCTAAAAGTTTTGCTTGCAAGTTGAAAAATTTTGATCCGCAAAAAATGATAGAACAGAAAGCAAAATGAATTAACGCACAATGAATGAATAAATGAATGTGGTGGTAGCTGCATAAAATGGCAATAGTTTATTTTTTGCAATGCAAATTTTTTATCAATTACTTTTTCTTTTTCTTTGTTTTTTTTTATTTGAAATCTTTTATATTTTAATTACAATGTACCTAATTTTGGTCTAAAACTACATATGTTTGTTTAAATAATAAGGACACAAAATTAACTCCAGCATACATGGGTTCAAAACCTTTCAACTTGCAAGCAAAACATTTCAACCTGCAAGCAAAGATTCTAGATGTGCAATAAATGACAGCAGAACAGAGAGCAAAATGAATGAGTGTGCAATGAAAATTGTGGTAACTGCATAATAGGACAATGGTTTATTTTTTTCAATGCAAAACATTTTATTATCATTGACACAATTTTATTTTAATTAAACGTTTTTTTTTATTTGCAATCTTTTATTTTTTAGTTATTATGTACTTAATTTTTCCCTAAAACTAAATATTTTTGATTGAAAAATAAAGAAACAAAACTAACTCCTAGACTATCTACATGTGGTTGTTAAAACATGCACAGCAAATTTCACAATAAACCTGAGAAATTGACAAAGGATACAATTAGACATACCTTATGCCTCTTCGTGGTGGAGCTGAATAAATGTTTAATCTGTATATCCTGCATTTTGTGTCCTGACGCGCATATGAACAAATGGTTAGTGGAGTCGTTGCATAGCAAAGCATAAAAAACAATCTGCTGTGGCTGGCTTTTTGCTATTTTTCTTTTTCAAAATAAAAGTCCGACATACATAGTAAGTTAACGCAGCCTAGCGGTGTGCATATTAATGATCCCGTGTGCAACATATCAGTCTGTGTTTTGGCTGCTGATCTCCTGATGACATAGAATGTGACCTAAAGTACTTGCTAATGATTATCCCTGGGAACAACGCAATAGTTTGATTTGTGTTCTGATAGACTTGTTTTTCACCGGGGCTTTACACTTGTGTAATTTACATGAGAACGAGAAAACAATGGTGTTTGAGGTTCACAGTATAGCCATTTCCATGTACTGAACTCGTATTATTCAGCTATGCCTATGTATACTCTGAATTTCTTTATAGGGCACATTTAATAAGACACCAAATAATTTCCTGTTTTTAAATTCCTGACTAAAATAATTTGGTATATAATTAATTTTTTACTCTAAATGATGTTTTAATGGACGACCCAAAACAGTCTAATGGAAAAGGCTGTGTTAAACTGTTTTGATGTTGCCTTATAAAGCACTACCAAATACACTCAGCGACCACTTTGTTAGGTACCTGTCCAACTGCTCGTTAATGCAAATTTCTAATCAGCCAATCACATGGCAGCAACTCAATGCATTTTGGCATGTAGACATGGTCAAGACGATCTGCTGCAGTTCAAACCGAGCATCAGAATGGGGAAGAAAGGAGATTTAAGTGACTTTGAACGTGGCATGGTTTGTTGCTGCCAGATGGGCTGGTCTGAGTATTTCAGAAACTGCTGATATACTGGGATTTTCAAGCACAACCGTCTCTAGGGTTTACAGAGAATGGTCCAAAAAAGAGAAAATATCCAGTGAGCGACAGTTCTATGGGCACAAATGCCTTGTTGATGCCAGAGGTCAGAGGAGAATGGCCAGACTGGTTCGAGCTGATAGAAAGGCAACAGTAACTCAAATAACCACTCGTTACAACCGAGGTATGCAGAAGAGCATCTCTGAATGCACAACACCTTGAGGCACCTTGAACCTTGAGGCGGATGGGCTACATCAGCAGAAGACCACACCAGGTGCCACTCCTGTCAGCTAAGAACAGGATACTGAGGCTACAATTCGCACAGGCTCACCAAAATTGGACAATAGAAGATTGTCCAAAAAACGTTGCCTGGTCTGATGAGTCTCAATTTCTGCTGCGACATTCGGATGGTAGGGTCAGAATTTGGCGTCAACAACATGAAAGCGTGGATCCATCCTGCTTTGTATCAACGGTTCAGGCTGGTGGTGGTGGTGTGTGGGGATATATTCTTGGCACACTTTAAACCCATTAGTACCAATTGAGCATCGTGTCAACCACACAGCCTACCTGAGTATTGTTGTTGACCATGTCCATCCCTTTATGACCACAGTGTACCCATCTTCTGATGGCTACTTCCAGCAGGATAACGCGCCATGTCATAAAGCGAGAATCATCTCAGACTGGTTTATTGAACATGACAATGAGTTCACTGTACTCAAATGGCCTCCACAGTCACCAGATCTCAATCCAATAGAGCATCTTTGGGATGTGGTGGAACGGGAGATTCACATCATGGATGTGCAGCCGACAAATCTTCAGCAACTGCGTGATGCTATCATGTCAGTATGAACCAAAATCTCTGAGGAATATTTCCAGTACCTTGTTGAGTCTATGCCACGAAGGATTAAGACAGTTCTGAAGGCAAAAATGGGTCCAACCCAGTACTAGTAAACTGTATCTAATAAAGTGGCTGGTGAGTGTATATGAACACTTATAGTGATGGCTGTCCATATAAACGAAGGTAATTTTCTCTCTCTAAAGGACATAAAGAACGCAGACCTGGCTTTATATGAATTAAGCCGAGTGATCGCGCTGGAGCCCAACAGACCTGAGGTGTACGAGCAGAGAGCAGAAGTAAGCATCAAAAGCCAAATCAATCAAGCGTGTGTGTGTTTATGAAGTGTAATAATAATAATGAATGATGTGTTTTCAGATTCTGTCTCCTCTGGGCCGCATCAGTGAAGCTCTGTCAGACCTGACTAAAGCCATTCAACTTCAGCCTTCAGCCCGACTGTACAGACACAGAGGAACACTGCTCTTCATATCAGAGGTACACACACACTATATACACAAACACCACATCTTATCTGTCATGATGCACTTTGGCTCTGGCCTTAATAGATTAAACTGTTATTGTAACGTATGGAAGATTTCTTATGTCGGTCTCATTGATGGCGCTGGATCTGTTTAGCACAGGTTCAGAGTCCCAAAACATTGTGCTTTTAGCTTTAGCACATGTGAAGAAGATGTTTATGATTATACAAATGTGCAGTATTTTATGATTGCTTTATGATAAATACAATGGGATATAAAAGGGAGATAAGGGAGGAGTTAATTATCAAAGTCATATAATGAGTAATAAAATATATCTTTGTAGATTATCGGTTTATTGTGATATGAAAACATACTATACAAAAAAAAAATCTCTTAATTAACAGTTTTCACTATTTTGTGATTCACATTTTGGGTTTATTGACACTTTTGAGATACCAATTTTGATGTTGAACGTTTAACAAAGTGACTTTCATTGACATTTTTTCGTAGTTTAGTAATTTAGTTTTAATCAGGAGCTACAGGGAACTATTAAATTATATTTTGAGAGTAGATTTAGATTTTCTTTTGTTTTCAGCAATGGTAGTGTATCAGGAAAATAATTAATAATCATATAAATAATAATAATAAGTAAAATATAGTAAAATAAAATTATATTGCTGGAAGAATTTGTTTGTATTTATTGCTGGGAGTCTTTTGTTGTTTAAAAATAGCAATTATTGCAATTAAACTGTAAACATTACATTTTCTTAACTGCCCTATTCTCGTGACATCACAGAAATGATTGAATAGACCAGGGGTCACCAATCTCGGTCCTGGAGGGCCGCAGTCCCTGCAGGGTTTAGCTTCAACTTGCCTCAACACACCTGCCTGGGTGTTTTAAGTATACCTAGTAAGACCTTGATTAGCTTGTTCAGGTGTGTTTGATTAGGGTTGGAGCTAAAATCTGCAGGACACCTGGCCCTCCAGTAACAAGTTTGGTGACCCCTGGAATAGACTGTACATATTTAGATTTGAAAAATGTCCCCACATTTTTTATTTTTTTTCGTATTGTGACGCAGTTCCTAGAGAAACGGAATTTCAAATGAGAAAACAGTGGGCGTGGCTTGTTTTTTCTACTGCGGGGTGAATGGATGCAGTAAAGTAGGCATTTCATTCAGAAAGATCGGGAAAGGGGTTTTAGAAGAGATGTTACAACCTAACAGACACCTCCTTACAATTTCTGTTTGTTGTCAAAGCTGACAGTTGAACCAGCGTGGTTAAATATGTAAGCCGCGCCCAATTCCTAAGATATACGTAATCTGACAATTTAACTGAAAAAAACAAACAAACAAACAAACAAACAGGATAGGCATTTTCAGATTTCAATTAAAGATTAGAAGGGAAAATTTTCTTTTTTTTTCTTAATGACATGCACAGATTAATTGTTCACCACAAAACTAGCAATGTGAGCTAACAAAATCATATGGTTAGTTTTGATTTCTTGGGGACTTTAATGTCAGGCACGAAATAAATAGTATTTTATTTATTTATTATTATTTTTTTCATGCAGTCGTTTCAGTAGGAAACCACACAATGTCGAATTTTGAAAGTCGAAAGTCGTGAATGTCTTTTTGACAAGTTTTTATGCAAAGACTAAAGTTTTCCACACAGAGATTTAAGCTGTGCTTCACACATCACAATACTAATCTGACTGCTATTATTTTTCCATCATCATTTTCCACATTCTCTCTGACCCTTCAAATAAAACTGTCTGTTGTTTCTACTTTCTTACACAAAACTAGTATTATTTCATAATTATTTCATAATTAATAACTCTTAGTTGAGATGCTTTGTAGTAGATTTGTAAGCAATCTGTTGTTTAGATTAGTGTTAAAATAAATGTGATGTTACTCGCCATTCACTATTATCAGGTGAAACTGCTGTTTTGCCTCTTTTATTTGAATGTTGTTCCTTTTTATTATTGAGATGAAAGCACACAGTATATATTAATCAATTTACTGTTTTCAACTATGTTAGTATATCAGGAAAAGAATTAATAATTATATAAATAATAATAAATAAAATAATAAAAATAATATGTTTTGTACTCCGAAACGAGGAAAAAAATAATAATTCCTGGGAGTATTTGTGGGCCTTGACGCAATCTTCAAGATTGTTTAAAACAGAAATCACAGAAGATGAGTTTTTATTTATAATAGAATGTTTTGTAATTAAATAGTTATGAGTTTAATACATTATTACTAAATGTATAGTAGTTATTGCAGAAGAAATAATTTCTTTTAGCAAATAAAAAAACAACTGGCCACACTTTAAAAGTTTGAAATTGCATGTCATTTTAATAGTTTATTTCTGAGTATTATTAACAAATATCTTCTTTTCTTTCTTTGTCTTTCAGGATTATATGGGGGCCATGGAGGATTTCCAACAGTCTCTAGAGCTGAAGAAGAACCAGCCCATCGCTATGCTATATAAAGGGCTGACCTTCTTCCACAGGGGTCTTCTTAAGGTAAAAAAAAATGAAATATTACCACAAACTGTACTGTTGTTTATTATCGAGAACAATAGCCTTATGTAGTTCAGAGAAAGTTTAGACTACGTAAGAGTTAGAGTAAACATTATATGTGTAAGCGATAATTAATGGGATGAAAAACCTAGTTATCCTCTGTGAAGTGCATTTAAAACCCTTTAATGAATGGCAAACCGTTGATTATCCTTGTTCTCTGTAATTTGCTAAGTTATAGACAAGCTAAAATTAGCTTTGCTCTTTGCAGCGCAATATTTAACTTAATTTTCATCAGTTATGTTAGATCTAGTCCACATTGAGTCAGCAAGAGAGAGAGAGAGACATGTGCGAATGTAAATGATACTGGCATCTAACATTTGGCATTTCTGATCTTTCAATCTAACGCTGTGAAAGCATAATTTCATAATTTACCAAATTAGTAAATAAATCAAAATCTTATTAAAAGGACCAGATTAATTAAACATGCTTTGTTTTATATTGTTTTCTCCATGCAGGAGGCTATCGAGGTGTTTAAAGAGGCTCTCAAGCTGAAGTCGGACTTTATAGATGCGTATAAAAGCTTGGGTCAGGCTTACAGGTGAGGTGACCCTGTCAGTTCTGTCAGATTTCTTTATTTAGCTAGTAGCTCTGTTCACACAAAACAGGGTTGTGTCTTGGTCGATCAGTTTACAAATAGGTGAGGGATTCCACTTGCTGTTTAATCGTCTATTTTTGTCCACTTGTATTCACGTTCCAGATTTCTTTAAGGGGAAAGCCTATGAATTTTTTACTGATTAATATATTCTTTTAAACTACTGAAAATGTGTCAATAAAAGTCCATTTGTTAAACTGAAAATTTTAAACAACAAAAGTTGACAAAGAAGAGTTTCTATAATGTGATATGAAGAGAAAAACAAAACAAGCAAGCACCTGTTGAACAATGAGCTACAGGAAACAATTTATTGTTTAACAATTAATTAATTAATGAATTAATTAACAGGGTTTTTTAAAAAGCTTTCAGAGCTTTGGTTTGTCCAAAAATGTTTAATCATTTTTTGTACACTTTCATCCACGCTCAAAACGTTTAAGACATTAATACTTGAATTTATCGTTTTGTAATTGGATTGACAGAATTGCTTCTTAATACCAGGTGTAAACTGGTCCAATGATAGATACATGTGTTTGTGTGTGTTTTCAGGGAATTAGGAGATATTGAGAATGCCATGGAGAGCTTCCAGAAGGCTTTGTTACTGGATCAGAACCACATCCAGTCTCTGCAGCTCAGAGGAATGATGCTCTACCACCACGGCAGTCTGCAGGAGGCCATTGGCAACTTCAAGGTGAGTCAAGTTTATGTGTGTGTATTTCTGTTCCTCTATGTTTGCAGCATTAGTCCTTAAAATAAAAAATGAATTCAATTTGTATTGACAGATTATTTACATAGTCAAATAAATTCATCAGTGGACATTCATCTAGAGAAATAAACTGATTTCAAAATTATTCAAAAGCTTTTTCTCACTTCTGATGTAACCATGGACACATAGCTGAGAAACAATGATGTACAAAAATAATATCATAATCAAAATTATGTTGTAATTCAAGCATATCCTTCTGGATAAAATCAAATTATTCTTCACATTATTTCCCAATACATTTTATTTTGAATGTTATTTTCAGTTTTATTTGGAAAAATGTTGCATTGCCATGCAAATTCTGGCATGGTTAACCAAAATAATATAAAAAATAACCATTTACTCTCACTGAAGGGGTTTTAAACATTTATGAGTTTCTTTATTCACAAAAATGTGTCGATGAAGAATGTTGGATACTGGTAGCCATTGACATTCATAGTAAGAAAAAAAGAATACTCTGGAAGTCAAGCTGCAGATACCTTTCAATCAGGTGGTCATGCCCTTAATTATTCAGAATATTAAGGCTTAATATAAATTAAACTGATGAGTTATAAAAAAAAATCACCCCCTCACAGTTGTCATGAAGGGTAATATTAGCTATATACACCAAAACCATTTTTTGTACCAGGCTGTAAACTCCTTTTGTTCTGCTGTAAAGTTTTGCATTTTAACATGGAAGTCTATAAGGATTTGCTCACTTATGGAGCCAGCAGTCGATGAACTGCAGTTTCAATTACTTCCGCATTGGTTTCACAAGGGAGAGTGGCAGGTTGTCGCTTGGTAATTAATAACAGAATTTTCATTTTTGGGTGAAGTAAACCTTTAAGGTGTTTTCTTCGACACATTTGAGATGATGTCACCTGTTGTCGTGAACTCAGAGTCTTGCTCTTGTTGTTTCAGTGTTGTTTTTCTCCTTTTTCAGAGATGTCTGCAGCTGGAGCCATATAATGAAGTATGTCAGTACATGAAGGGTCTCAGTCATGTGGCTATGGGTCAGTTCTACGAGGGCATTAAAGCCCAGACTAAAGTCATGCTCAATGACCCTCTTTTGGGACAGAAAGCCAGCTCTGAATATCTCAAAGTCAAATATCTCAGAGGTGAGAAAGGAAAGCTTTTTTTTTTTTTTACTTTTGTTTTGTCATTAGCAAGCATTGAACAATGCTTAAATGTGACTCTGCACCACAAAACCATGCTTAAGTTGCGCGGGTATATTTCTACATTAATAAAACACTGAACGGGTCAAAATGATTGAATTTATTTTTTATGCCAAAAATCATTAGAAAGTTCATTCATTCATTCATTTTCTTTTCGGCTTAGTCCCTTTATTAATCTGGGGTCTCATTAGAAAGTTATGTACAGTAAAGATGATGTTCTATGATAATATTTTGTAGCTCTCCTATAATAAATATATCAAAACTCAATTTTTAATTAGTAATATACATTGCTCAGCACTTCACTTATATATTTTTAATATTTAGATTTATTTGGAACCCCCAGATTCAAGCTTTTTAGGACAATATTTGTCTGATGTATAAATAAGTATACATCCATAGAAAGCTTATTTAGGTGATGTATAAATCACAATTGTAAAAAAAAATTATAATTATGAATGGTTTTGTGGTCCAGGGTCACCAAGGGTTTTGTACATCTCAGAAAAAGAAGAGTTTATAGTCGACAAATGTAAACAAACTAAGCTCAATCATTCTGGGAATTGTAGTCGTGTATATTATAATATTTTCTGTTTCCGTTTCCTTACTTAATGATGCAGTTCATTGTGAAATGTTATTTGGATTTTTGAGGAATTTCATAACTTTAAACGCATTCTTGACCTAAATTTGGTTACTTCAAAGGTTACTTTAAAAAAGTAATTAATTATTAAGTACATCATTAAACTTGTGTTTAAATTACTTTTCTAATTAACTTGTCTTGTATTTGGTCTGAAAAAGTATTTACTTGCATTATACATTACAAATAACTTTAATATAATTAACCGAAAATGCTATTTATTTAGCAAGTATTTATTACTCCTCCTTATTTTTAAAATGTTTAAAAAAAATTTTTTTTTGCAAATTATTACACCCATTACTGGTCTTGGCACACAAATGTAACTGGAATTGTTAATTAATTGAGGTTTGAAGTTTTTTTTTTTTTTTTTTTTACTGAAAATATATCCACACAATATAGTCTTAAAGATAGGGGACATTTTTTGGAAGATTTAATAATGTAAAAAAATAATAATAATCTGACAGAAAAGAAATCAAGTTAAATATTCAAATTCAATGCAAGGCTTTTATAATAATACATCAATTATTTGGGTGTTAAATGTGAAATGTTTCTGCAACCCTAATTAAATTTTTTTTGTAGCATTTCTTTTAAGCATCGAAACTAATTGTGCTTCACAAGAACAGCATTTATGTAAAACTAAATTTCATGTAGCCCATTTTTTAAACCAAGTTGTACTTTTATATACACGTATAAATATCACTAAATTTCACACTATAGTTCTATAACAGAATGTATATGATTCTAAAACTATGTGACCCGATCTGGCGAAATGAGTCAGAAGTTGTGCCGTTCTATTTTAAGATACAGGGCGATAATGTGAAAAAACTATGAAAACATCAAATTTTCTTTTCTTTTTTTTTAGCTAGTTTCACAGAACAGATATTCAAAAATAATCTCACAAAGTTTCGTAGTCCAGATCAGGTATTTAAATGACTATTAAAGTTGACTTAAAGTTTACTAAATTTGCTGGAAATGAACATTGCTTTTCTCAACTCCTCTTGTCACTTTCTCTATATTCCAGGTATCCCGTAAAACCTTAATATCTCTGCTGTCCAAATATGATGTTAAAGGTTGTATAAAACCAATCCAAAAGCTTAGAAATGTACACCAACAGTGACAAACGTTTCAAACTGACAGGCATGCGATTGGTCCAGCCATGCTCCCGTCAGAAATAGCAGCACTCTGTGTAAACAAGCTAGCAGAGTGCTTCAGAAAGATTTAATAATGTGTAGGGTGCATAATGTATTGTGGATGAGAATCGCACTGATGATGAAAATGTTAAACAGTTTGTGATGTTGAGGAAGTTAATAAGGTGTAGTTGTGAAGCAATGTGTGTGGACGCAGTTAGGGATCGAGATGACGAGTTAGCCAAAACACGTGCCGTTTGCGGTAAAGGTTGTAAATTAACGATGGAGGGCAGTGTTTTCTATCATTTGACATTTGAAGATTTTGTTTACAAGGTATTTGTCTGTCTATGGCCTCTCTCACCCAATATGATTTATTTTAACCCAATATTTAACTGTTGGTATCTCCGTTATGAATTTTTTAACACTGTTTCACTGTTCAACCTTTCTGATTTTAGTCAATCTTAGTAAAAGTGCCTTTTAAAATATTTATTCAAATAAATACTGAAAAATAATTTGAGCTCCAGCCTGGTTTAATAGTATTTGTATATGTATACAAATTAAGCTGTAAAATAAACAGTTTATCCATTTAAATGCAATGGATTTTGAAGAATATCAGCAAAAAATAGGCAAAAAAAACCTTTTCTCATGATTTTCTTAGGTTTTTAATTGGAAAAAGCAATCATAATTCAAATGGGCATAACTTTAAAACAATTTAAGGTATGAATATGAAATCATTTTAAAGCGTAGAGTGTCCTCTTTCCATTGATACCAAAACCTTAATTTTGAAATTTCCGTCACTGTGACTCATTTTGCTGGATTGGGTTACATACCTACATACAGTCGTGGCCAAAAGTTTTGAGAATTACATAAATATTAGTTTTCACAAGGTTTGCTGCTAAACTGCTTTTAGACCTTTGTTTCAGTTGTTTCTGTGATGTATTGAATTATGATTACAAACATTTCAAAGGCTTTTATTGACAATTACATGACATTTATGCAAAGAGTCAGTATTTGCAGTGTTGGCCCTTCTTTTTCAGGACCTCTGCAATTCGACTGGGCATGCTCTCAATCAACTTCTGGGCCAAATCCTAACTGATAGCAACCCATTCTTTCATAATCACTTCTTGGAGTTTGTCAGAATTAGTGGGTTTTTGTTTGTCCACCCGCCTCTTGAGGATTGACCACAAGTTCTCAATGGGATTAAGATCTGGGGAGTTTCCAGGCCATGGACCCAAAATTTCAACGTTTTGGTCCCCGAGCCACTTAGATATCACTTTTGCCTTATGGCACGGTGCTCCATCGTGCTGGAAAATGCATTGTTCTTCACCAAACTGTTGTTGGATTGTTGGAAGAAGTTGCTGTTGGACAGTGTTTTGGTACCATTCTTTATTCATGGCTGTGTTTTTGGGCAAAATTGTGAGTGAGCCCACTCCCTTGGATGAGAAGCAACCCCACACATGAATGGTCTCAGCATGCTTTACTGTTGGCATGACACAGGACTGATGGTAGCGCTCACCTTTTCTTCTCCGGACAAGCCTTTTTCCAGATGCCCCAAACAATCGGAAAGGGGCTTCATCGGAGAATATGACTTTGCCCCAGTCCTCAGCAGTCCATTCGCCATACTTTTTGCAGAAGATCAATCTGTCCCAGATGTTTTTTTTGGAGAGAAGTGGCTTCTTTGCTGCCCTTCTTGACACCAGGCCATCTTATAAAAGTCTTCGCCTCACTGTGCGTGCAGATGCGCTCACACCTGCCTGCTGCCATTCCTGAGCAAGCTCTGCAGTGGTGACACTCCGATCCTGCAGCTGAATCCTCTTTAGGAGACGATCCTGGCACTTGCTGGACTTTCTTGGACGCCCTGAAGCCTTCTTAACAAGAATTGAACCTCTTTCCTTGAAGTTCTTGTTGATCCTATAAATTGTTGATTTAGATGCAATCTTAGTAGCCACAATATCCTTGCCTGTGAAGCCATTTTATGCAACGCAATGATGGCTGCACGCGTTTCTTTGCAGGTCACCATGGTTAACAATGGAAGAACAATGATTTCAAGCATAACCCTCCTTTTAACATGTCAAGTCTGCCATTCTAACCCAATTAGCCTGACATAATGATCTCCAGCCTTGTGCTCGTCAACATTCTCACCTGAGTTAACAAGACGATTACTGAAATGATCACAGCAGGTCCTTTAATGACAGCAATGAAATGCAGTGGAAAGTTTTTTTCAGGATTAAGTATATTTTCATGGCAAAGAAGGACTATGCAATTCATCTGATCACTCTTTATAACATTCTGGAGTATATGCAAATTGCTATTATAAAAACTTAAACAGCAACTTTTCCAATTTCCAATATTTATGTCATTTTCAAAACTTTTGGCCACGACTGTGTGTGTGTGTATATGTATGTATGTATGTATGTATATATATATATTACAAAAAATAAATATGACACATTTTTATCTCTCTAATAAAGCATGTTATTCATTTTCTTAAATGCCAGTGTTTTTCTCCATCATGTGATAGAGTACTCCCGTTATTTACACTCTCATCTTGATGTGCCCATTGCGGAGTATAATGTCGATCAGGATTTGCCAGGAAACTTTAAGAACCACTGGGCCAAAAATCTCCCCTTCCTCATAGAAGACTACGAAGAACAGCCTGGACTTCAGCCACATATAAAGTGAGTGTAAAAGACAAATCTCTTTAGTCTTTTTTGTGTTTGAACATTCCCTGAGTCACATTTGAATGAATGAGGAGCTGGATACCAGTATAATTTTCATGTTGTACATTTCATTTCTTTGTGTGTGTGTGTGTAGAGATGTTCTCCCTCAGAACTTTGACAGTTACTCTGCCGAGGTTCAGAAGCTCATTTGTACAGCAGATCATCTCGGTGCACTGATGCAGTACGACACTTCAGGCTTCTTACCAAACCTCAGAATACACAGAGGTCAGAGGGCTTTTAAAACGCTTGATAATCATGTTTTGTTTTTGCTTTCTTGATTATTTTTGTATATATATATATATATATATATACATATATATATCAGAATTATTAGCCCTCCTGAATTATTAGCCCCCCTGTATATTTTTTTTTTCCAATTTCTGTTTAACGGAAAGATGTTTTTAACACATTTGTAAACATAAGAGTTTTAATAACCCATTTCTCATAATTGATTTCTTTTATCTTTGCCATGATGACAGTACATAATATTTGACTAGAGATTTTTCAAGATAATAGTATTCAGCTTAAAGTGACATTTAAAGGCTTAACTAGGATTATTAGGTTAACTAGGCAAGTTAGGGTAATTAGTCAAGTCATTGTATAAAAGTGGTTTGTTCTGTAGACAGTCAATAAAAAACAAATTGGTTAAGGGGGCTAATAATTTTGATCTTAAAATGATTTAAAAAAAAATTAAACTGCTTTTATTCTATCCAAAATAAAACAAATAAGACTTTCTCCAGAAGAAAAAAATATTATTGGAAATACTATGAAAAATTCCTTGCTCTGTTAAACATAATTTGGGAAATATTTAAAAAAGAAAATAAAGTCACAGGAGGACGAATCATTCTGACTTCAACTGTATGAATTCTACAATGGCGAGTTTCCAAGATAAACCTTTATTAAACAAAACTTTAAAGAAACAGTATTGAATGATTTGTGTTAAATTAAATCCAGTTAAATTCGCAAAAAAAAAAATAGCGTTTGTATGTATATGTAGGAACCTTTTGTTTTAAAAATATTAACTTAAATACTCCCACTATACCTCTTTTAAATATACTTTTCATGGTTTATTATTTATTTATTCATTTGTATTTATTATCTTATTTATTTGAGGTTACAGCTTTTTGAAACCACTAAATAAAAGCAGTTTTATTATTGACCATTTTATTAAAGGCTATTTTTTAATCCTTTTATTTCAGAGATTTCATTCACCTATAGGGGTTAAATGAAAACATTTCTATCACTCTTCAGTTTCATTTCCCTTTTCCCCTTAAAAAAATCATAATGAATTCTGAAATGAAGAAT
Organism: Danio jaintianensis; assembly: GCA_903798115.1. Classification (NCBI taxonomy): domain Eukaryota; kingdom Metazoa; phylum Chordata; class Actinopteri; order Cypriniformes; family Danionidae; genus Danio; species Danio jaintianensis. The sequence goes on from CAIGQV010019171.1 coordinate 5,646,773, forward strand.
ACCTGATACCTGAAGAATTTGAGTGTTGTGTCTTGTGTGTTTTGTGTAGCGATGGGTTTGGCCACTATAGAGGTGATGCAGGCCATGCAGAGGACATGGAGCAACTCGAAAGTCCGCGTCAACGGAAAGACCAGACAGCTGCAGTGGAGAGACATGTTCGACATCGCTGTCAAATGGAGGAGGTCAGAACAATGACGAATCTGTCTGTGCATTTGTGTATGTGTTGTGTGTTTGTCTGTGTGCGTGTTGTATGTGTGTGTGTGTGTGTGTGTGTTTATTTTTTTGTGTGTTTTGTGCGTAATGTGTGTTGTATTATGTTTGTTTGCATGTGTACATGCATGTGTTTGTGTTTATTTGTTTTGTGTTTCTGTGTGTTTTTGTGTTTGTGCGCTTTTTTATATATGTGTGTGTTTTGTTTGTTTTTATGTGTGTGTGTTTGTGTGTGTGTTAGTGTTTTTGAGTGTTGTGTTTTTGTGTGTTTGTGTGTGCGTTTGTGTGTGTGTATATGTGTGTGTGCGTGTTTGTTTGTTTGTTTGTTTGCGTGTTTGTGTTTGAGTTTGTGTGTGTGTTTGTGTTTTTGTGTGTGTGTGTTTTTTTGTGTTTGTTTTTATGTGTGTGATTGTGTTTGTTTGTGTGTGTGTTTGTGTGTGCATATGTTTGTGTTGTGTGTGTCTGCGTGTTTGTACAAGTGTGTGCGCATACCTATTTGTGTTTTGTGTCTGTATGCCTATATGTTGTGTGTGTGCATTTGTGTGTGTGGTCCTGGTATTCATCACACTGTGGGGACCAAAGGTTCTCACAAATACGTGACAATAACAGTCAATTCTGACCTTGAAATAATGAGGAAAGTGGCTGCAGAATGTTTTGTGTAAGGGTTGTGTTTAGGCATAGGTTTGGGGAAAGATGATACACAGAATACACGGTCTGTGCAGGATAAAATCATTATGTCTATGGGAAATCCCCTTAAAATGAAAAGCAAATGTGTGTTTGCGTGTGTGCAGGATTGCAGATCCAGACCAGCCTGTGCTGTGGTTAGATCAGATGCCTGCCAGGAGTCTTAGCAGAGGATTTAACAACCACATCAACCTCATCAGGTGCCGTTTCTGCCCCGTGTGTCATCTGATCTGTAAAGCTGCCAGTCTTAATCACTTAATCACTGTGTGTGGCTTTTAAGAGCCGTTCACGCCAAAGATGATGGCTATTTTAACAATCATTTTAATAATCCTCCTAATTGCCTGAGAGTAGAGAAGTCCACACCACAGCGATGACACTAATGACACAGAGAAACAATAAGGCTCGAATCACTTGAACTGATTATAATAAGCAGCAAACATAAATAGTGGTGCATGCAGACTCAAGCATTCAACAGCCCTGTAGAATAAAATCATGTAATGCATAGCTATACCAATATACATTCACTGGCCACTTTAATAGGTACACCTGTCCAACTGCTCGTTAATGCAAATTTCTAATCAGCCAATCACATGGCAGCAACTCACACACAACCATCTCTAGGGTTTACAGAGAATGGTCCAAAAAAGAGAAAATATCCAGTGAGCGGCAGTTCTGTGGGTGCAAATGCCTTGTTGATGTCAGAGGAGAATGGCCAGACTGGTTTGAGCTGATAGAAAGGCAACAGTAACTCAAATAACCACTCGTTACAACCGAGGTATGCAGAAGAGCATCTCTAAACGCACAACACGTCCAACCTTGAGGCGGATGGGCTACAGCAGCAGAAGACCACACCGGGTGCCACTCCTGTCAGCTAGGAACAGGAAACTGAGGCTACAATTCACACATGCTCACCAAAATTTGACAATAGAAGATTGGAAAAACGTTGCCTGGTCTGATGAGTCTCGATTTCTGCTGCGACGTTGGGATGGTAGGGTCAGAATTTGGCATCAACAACATGAAAGCATGTATCCATCCTGCCTTGTATCAATGGTTCAGGCTGGTGGTGGTGGTGTAATGGTGTGGGGGATGTTTTCTTGGCACACTTTGTGCCCATTAGTACCAATTGAGCATCGAGTCAACGCCACAGCCTACCTGAGTATTGTTGCTGACCATGTCCATCACTTTATGACCACAGTGTACCCATCTTCTGATGGCTACTTTCAGCAGGATAACGCAGCATGTCATAAAGCGCGAATCATCTCAGACTGGTTTCTTGAACATGACAATGAGTTCACTGTACTCAAATGGCCTCCACAGTCACCAGAACTCAATCCAATAGAGCATCTTTGGGATGTGGTGGAACGGGAGATTTGCATCATGGATGTGCAGCCGACAAATCTGCAGCAACTGTGTGATGCTATCATATCAATATGGACCAAAATCTCTGAGGAATATTTCCATTACCTTGTTGAATCTATGCCATGAAGGATTAAGACAGTTCTGAAGGCAAAATGGGGTCCAACCCGGTACTAGTAAGGTGTACCTAATAAAGTGGCTGGTGAGTGTATTTATGTATTTAATGATTATTCACACAAGACACAGACTGTTTGAGTGGTGCCAGTGCTTTACCTCAAGCGAGAACAGAGTGTGAAAATGGCATAAACACCTTGACTTGTTTATTGCTTTACTTATTTATTAGCTTGACTTGTTTATTTTAGGTTCCAGAAAAGTACTTACAATGACATCTATAAGCTGCTTTTCCACTATTGGGCTTAATGGTCCTCTTTGTTTAAAGAAACACTCAGCTTTTTTTTTTTGAAAATGGATTATTTTACGAGTCCCCTAGAGTTAAACAGTGGACTTGAACCATTTTTTGAATCCATTCTGCCGATTTCTTGTTCTAGCAGGGTCACTTTTAGCTTAGCTTAGCATAATGGATTGAATCGGATTAGACCGGTAGCATTTTGTCCAAAAAATAAAAAAATGAGTTTTGATATTTTTTCTATTTAAAGCTCAAGTCTTCTGTAGTTACATTGTGAAATAAGACAGATGGAAAATTAATAGTTACTATTTTCTAGGCCAATATTACCAGGAACTATATTCTCATTTTGGCGTAATCGTCAAGAAACTCTGCTGCTGTGCCATGGCTGTACCAGGCGGAGTGATATTTCCTGAGGCGCCTTGAAACCATGAAGACATGAGAGATGCGCTAATGTAAAGAGCGATATTTTTGTTTTTGGGACTCCTATTGCTGATATTTACTTTAACAATAAAAAATAATTACTTAATAGCACACTTCTGCTAATCCAGCCATGGAGAAACTAGTAGCCAGGCAACAGTGTGGCAACATCACACACGCACTGCTCAGCAGGGTTTGCCAACCATGCCTATAATTTCAGGTCGAGAACGGTTTGTAAACAAGCTGCGCCATACCAGGCTCATGTGTAAATACATCTGGAACTCTACTGGTCAGTTCTTAGAACCGTTTTGCCTGATTAGTGGAAAAGCAGCTTTAGTTTGTAAAATAGGATGACTTTGTAAATAAAAAAAAATAACTGTAATAATATTTATAATATGTGCTGTTGAATGATTAATTCTGATTGACTTATTAACTCAGTGTGCAGTTATTTTCAGATAAACGCACAGCTAAAGTAGTTCCAGGCAGGTTTTGACTGCGTTATAGCTTTAAATCACTACGCTGAATAATTTCAGTTACTTCACTACAACATTCAAAAAATCACATCAGGAGTCTTTGGATGAGATGTGCAAGAAACTAATCCTACACACAGGAGCAGATTGAGGACATAAACCTAACAAATGTCTTGAAATACAACATCTGAACAGTGTCTTTAGGTGTGGTAATCGTGGTATAACCAAAATATTTGGGTCATTGAGTTATTCGAAAATACAGTGTTTTGCCAGCACGTCCACTTTGCCGCATCACCACCTCAGGTTACAGCTCTAATAAATTAACGGCCCCTTGGGAAATGTTCTTTAAATAATGCATAATTGTGAGATTGTGTTGATTAGAGTTGACCAATGAAAGCTGCAATGTGAAATAGACCTAAAGCACCATTGCTGTGATTGGATGGTAACAGTTTTTCTGTTTTTTCACAGAGGGCAGATTATTAATATCAGATATCTGGAGTATTTCAGTAGCATTCTCAGCTTCGTAAAGGACAGAATACTGGTTTATCACGGGTGAGTCTTATTGGGTTTTTTTTTTTCCTTTTTTGTTTTTTTGCTTAATTTTTCTTTTAATATACAATTATAAATCATATTTTATCACACTCATTTTCTATTTAATGACACCCCTAATTCGTTCCCACAATTTGCATTTAATTAAAACATCTATTAATCTAAGAATTCTGAAAGAAAGAAAAAAATTATTGCATTTTCCACAAAATGTTAAGTTGAATATCTGTTTTTAACGTTGATAATAATAAGAAATGTTTTGAGCACCAACTCAGCATTTTATAATGTCAAATATTAAAACTTTCTATTTTTTTAAGAGTTTTAACTGTATTTCTCATCAAATAAATGTGATTTTAAGATAAAAAACTGTTCACTAACTTATGAATACCTTGTGTAAATGTAAATACCTTGTGTAAAATAGTTTTATGCTTAGACACTACCCAATCAGAAAAAACCGTAAACATAGTTTTTTTTTATTCATTTAAACACATTTTATTCATATACACATACATAATTCATTAATTCACTTGCACATTTAGCTTGTTCATTCATTAACCCAATCTCATTAACTCCCATATACCTTTTATCCCCTATATTATTCATGCATCTATTCGCTTTATTGATTTTCTTTAAATTATGTCTTGTCCACCAGGGCTTATAACCCGCGGGGGCTTCAGGAAGTAAAACAGGCTCTGGAAAATGTCAATAAAGTGGAGGATTTGCTTCCAATCATGAAGGTAACGAGCATTAAAGAGAGAGTTTTACAGCTACTTGGAAAAAATAATGTTTTTAATCACATAGCTATTATCTTAATCAATCATTCACTGGACAACTGGTGTGGTGAATGTTGCACATAGTAGTAAAAACGTAATGTATTTACTAACATGAGCTAAGAATGAACAATACTTGTACAGTATTTATTAATCGTGGTTTAACATTTACTAATGCGTTATTGCATTTTTGTTAACATTAGTTACTGCACTGTAACGCTGTGTTCACTCCAGAAGCGGCATGCACGAATAAATCACGCTATTCGCGCGTAAATAGACGCGTGAACATTTTGAGTTTACTCGCTTCATTCGCGCGTCAAATTCACTTCACAGTAGACGCGGATTCGCGTCATGGGTGGGGCTTCTGTCTGCCTGGTGACTCTAGCTTCATTTCTAAATGGCTAACATGGATTTTATTGATAGAACAGCTGTGTTTATGTGCTTTAGGAATGCTGAAAAACAGTGTAGATTCGTTCGGCGCCGTGTCTGAGTCCACTAGATCCTTTCAGAGGTGCACCCAGCTCTGTGAGTTCATCAACTTTTTCAGAAACTATACCTGGATGATGGAAGCTTTCAGCGGTGCTTCTGACTGAGCCGAGCCCAGTTTGATGAGCTGTTGTCCGGTGTCAGCAAGAGGATTTCCCCTCGGGACACCAACAACAGGCTCTACGTCATAATCACGCCGCTACACGAGAAAACTCCTGATTGGTTAACGCGGCGTGAATGTCTGCTGAAGTTCAGATTTTCCAACTTGAGCGATTTGATCGATTCACGTGTTAAGCGCGTCAAACGCTCAACTCGCACTTGACGCTTCATCCACGTCTTGTGTGAACGCACCATAAGTTAACAAGAACTATCAACTTTTTTTTTATTAACAAAGATGAATAAATATTGTATTAAATGCTTTGTTCATTATTTATTCATGTTATTACATACATTCACTAATGGAACCTTATTGTAAAGTGTTAGGAAAGGCATTTTTCACATCTTAAAAGTGACAAGCAAATTATAATAATAACAAACTGAAAATGAATGTCTTAGATTTGTTTTGTTTTTTTAGTTAGTTTTAAGATGTAAAAATAAGTCTCTGATGTCCCTAGAGTGTGTATGTGAAGTCTCAGCTCAAAATACCCCACAAATAATGTTTTATAACTCTTTGAAACGGCCCCTTTTAGGCTTTGCTCCAAGTTTTGGCGACTGTCGCTTTAAATTTAAATCAGATTGTGCTCTTTTTCAAATAAGGGCGGAGCTACAAATCCCTCTGTGTCAGCATAGTGGCAGATTTAAAAACAAGACTAATGTTCTATGCTAATGAGGGAAAAATCGTCACTAATGGGCGGGGCTTTCCCCCTCTGATGACACGTAAAAAGGGAGAATGTCAATCAAAGAGTTTCTGCAGACTGTTTTTATGAAGTGTGATTATAAAAATAGAATTAATATTTTTTTACCATTAGAAGCTGGCTATATTCACAGACTGTTGCCACACAGCTGTGCTTAAACCCCTCATAAAAGTGATTTTTGCATAATTGGTCCCCTTTAAATACAAAACAAATAGGTAGTGTAGCATTAAAAATATATATATATATATATATATATTTTTTTTTTTCCTTTCCTGGTTTCTGGTTTTCTCTCTGTCTGTCCTTGTATACCTTTTTATATTTCACATAAATTGTTAATAAAATATATTTATGTTCATTGGGAACTCCTAACTGTTAGTCAGAAAATCAACTTCACGTGTAACAGCCTCGACACATGAGATTTATGAATGTGTGTGTGTGTGTTCTTGGATGAAGCCATATTTATGAGTAATATGAACAGTTGATGAATGAGCCTAATAAACACTCTTAGTTGCCTGTTCACAATTATGCTTGGCATTTCACACCTATCATTGTGTTTTTGCATTGCCGTATTTATTTAGAAACACATATGCGAGTTCTCGTTAACCGCATGAAGACAGATGGAATGTTTCTCTTAAATGTTTCTGTGTTTGTTTTGATATCTGAAGCAGTTCAGCAGTAAAACCAGAGACGGCTTTACGGTCAATTCCAAAGTGCCCAGTCTGAAGGATCCTGGGAAAGAATTTGACGGATTTACAATCACCATCACGGGAGACCGGTGAGAACTTTCAGAAGTTTTTCAGAAGTATCATATCTTCAACGTTTATGTTCATTAGTGTTTAGAAAATACACAGCCTATTGAAAGCATTTTGATTTGGTTTTAGTCTCACACTAAACACGATAACGATAAACACATTTGTTCTAAAAAATCCTTCTCAATGTAAAACAACAGCAGAGCTATAATGATGAAGATGTTGAGAAACGATATTGTTGGAATCACTTTTTAGAATAAATTTTTATGTTTTATTTTTACAATTTCAATAAATTAAGATTTTTCTCAGCTAATAAACCATAATACACTGACAGCCAATCAGAAGCCATTGAAATGTATAGGCGCTCAACCAATTCAAACGATTTAAAAGCTACAGACGACATCGTGGAGAAGCTCTGCGTGACGCTAAATCCTCTTTTGAAAGATTATTCATAGATAATGACTATCTAGAAAACAATCGATTATGCCATTGAAAAGAATGTTAAAAATACATGGAAGTTGCTCAAGCCAAGCTAGCAAATTAAACGATTATGACATCAGGTATCCTGTACTAGTTTCAGTGCCTTCTTTGAAAATGCAGAGGAAAACAGTTTGTTGTTTCTATTCCACTACATTGACTACGAGCACTAAATTAGTTTCATTAGATTTATATATTTTTTAGATAAAGATTTACTGGTGAGACGAGATATATCCAGCTGCAGACCCACACACGTTTCAGGCACATACAATCTAGCACACACAATCTAGGCAGGGGCGAACCATATATGGTTAATGGATCAGTCTTCTTCTATTTTTTCTTGTTTAACGACGACTGCTTAGGAGCATTATCGCCACCTACTGAATTTCACAAATATGGCGATCGAGCCCGTCCATGCTACGATTACCATTTATTAGACTGTGAACAGTTTAGGGCTTCCCATTTCAGTCATTATTTCATTATTATATCGTAATGA
>CAIGQV010019171.1:5661528-5673042 GCA_903798115.1 Danio jaintianensis
AATCAAATCCTCAAACCGACATCGCAAATGATAAATCAAATGCAAATGAGGAGTGTCAATCAACTAGCCTGGGCGGAGCTTTAAAGCGGAAGAGTTTGGTGACAACTACCCGTAGCGCTATGACTGCGTTCGAAACCGCATACTCAAAAGGGGGTCTCACAACGACGCGCCACGCAGCCCCATGCATTTTAGTATTCTAAACATACATTTCTATCAGTGTACGCACACCGGCGCCACAAGTCGGCGGCTGTCCGCGTAGCCCAGCTTGAAGAGTAGGTACTCAGTAGCCAAATCTCGTTAAGTATGAATGCGATCGTATGCTACATCATCCGCCAAGTTACGTTATCATGTGACTGACGTTACAAGGGCAATTTGTACTACATAAAGTTATCCTTGTGAAACTTGACCTAATTTGTTGTTACCTCTATTGTGTGTAACATTTTTCATCCACAAGTAGAACCTGCTTAAATCTCGTTTTCCTGTCTTGTATGATTATAATCATATAATCTCATATTAAAAGAAAATCCATTACATTTGTTCTCTTTTTGCCATTTTGCTAATTATTAAAGATACAGCCATGTAAATTACTAAGCCTTGTATGAATTTCTGCATAATGATTAAAATTGTTGTTAATAACAATCCCCTAATAAAACATAAGACAGCAGGGACAGAAGCAATAACACCTAATAGCATCAGTAACTTGACAACCCCACCTAATAGTTTTTATCAGCCTTTCCAATGTTGGCACATTGGTACGTCAGACAGCTGCTTAAACATCTTCCTTTGTAAGGATTACTGTAGACTGCATAGCCCACCCCAACACTTAAAATAATAATAAATGCTGTTCACATACATATATATATATATATGCCACAGCTATGCATGAATAGTCACTAGACAAATGTAGCCAAAGCGAGTACATCTTAATTTTCAGTCAAAATGTGAAATATTGCATACATTATTTAAATGATTTTATTCATTGACAATTAAAGGAAACATTAATGTATGATTAAAAGAATGATTAACAGTAACCATGATAAATAAATACAAGTCAACAACACATGAAATTAAGCTTTATTCAAGCTTATTCTAACAATCATGTATTCAAACAAAAGCCCATGTTCTGCTGCATCTCCACACAGTTGGGCCAGTTTTGCAGGACTTCACATGTTTTTGCCATCACATCCCTCAGTGTTGCAGTCAGACTGGAACAGAGTTGTGACATGAGGCGGATTTTGAACAGAACAGAACAACCACCAATTGAACAGAAATGCAGAGGTCCGAGAAAGTGTTGAAGGTTTACTGCAGTTGGAAGTAATATTATTTTTTAATTGTTTATTATGACTGATACTGAGATATGATGATGATGAAGTAGGAGTGGGTTTTTTGTTGTCTCAAAAACTTTTTGTTTTTGTTGCAAAAAAATTGCATTCATTCTAGAAAATGTTCCCTTGCAAATCATTCACGTAAAAACGTTACATGACTTTTGCATTTTCCCAATGAGAAACTTTGCGTTCATTCTTAAAACTTTTGTTCCACCGTGAAAGTGAGCTTTTTTGTTGCAGTGGAATAAAAAGTACAACATTGTGTTTTGGAGTGTAGTGAAGTAAAAAGTTTCCTCAAATAAAAAAATACTCAAAATGTACAAATACTTTGAAAAATGTAAAAATACTTCAGTTACTGTCCTCCACTGTAAATGCTAAATTATATGAATGTATTACCTGTGTCTTAATATATTGTGCTGTATGAAAATTTGTCTGATTGACAGGTGGAGTGGGACTGTTTTTTAAAACGTCTGGATGTTCAGATGCAAGTGAGCGACACGGTTCTTTCCCAGCATCCTGCAGCCCAGACGCTCAGCTCCGATACACAGTTTTTACACGTCCAAACGAAAGAGTGAGATTTGCATATGATATGATTATTAGTACGTCATGTTTGTGTTTTTTCCTTTGCTACTATTATGTGATTGTGATATACTGTGGGACCCCCATCGAAGAAACGAGATGTTACATCTCAAGGGGTTTATCCTAAAAATCAAAATAAATACATTAAGAAAATACAGGTTTATATATACTGAGTGAAACCCGCAATTCAGAGCTACTGACTAGATATTCCTGCTGTTAAAAGCAAATGAAGGCTTTAAAGGGATCGTTCACCCAAAAATAAAAATCTACTCATTATTTCCTCTCCCTAAAGTGCTAGTTTATATTTGTGAGTTTGAATGAGAGAACGTTATCAATTAGAATGTGTTGAGAATTCCAGCTGAATTGTTCTATTCTAATTAAAAAAAAGAACTTGATGCAGGATTAAAGTGAAAGGTAAATATATATATATTTATTTATTTATTTATTTATTTATTTACCTTTCATTTTAATCCTGCATCAAGTTTTTTTTTATGTGTTTTTTTTTTTATATGTGTGAATGCAAGAGTGTATGAGTGTTTCCCAGTGATGGGTTGCGGCTGGAAGGGCATCCGCTGTGTAAAACATATGCTGGATAAGTTGGCGGTTCATTCCGCTGTGGCGACCCCTGATTAATAAAGGGACTAAGCCGAAAAGAAAATGAATGAATGAATGAATAATTTTAATCCTGCATCCAGTTCTTTTTTGATTGGAAAATGATAATGAGAATAAACTCACATGCTCTGCCATCTTTATGATCAAACATAAATCATTACCTGTATATTGAGATCTACCCATTAAAGAGATTACAGCTATAGCATATAGATTGTGCATATATATATATATATATGTATGTCTTTTTTTTTTTTTTTCAAATATCCCACTTCTTTCCCAGAAAGTGACAGTTTCATTCTCTTTAACACATGCAGATGGAAAGAAGCTTTATTCTCAAAAACTTGTATGCTGTATTTAAAGATTGAAATTTGGCGCATAAAATAATTTTGCAGCTTTGGATGGAGACATAGCAAGGGTCTTTTTTCTTCTTTTTTTCTTGCACAAAATTTTTCAAAAAAGAAAAAAAAATCTTTTTGGAAAATATAGGGGCTTTTTTAAAGTATAGGAGCTGAAAATGTAAATAAAATGTTAAAGCCGATAATTTATTTAAGGTTTACAATGCAAATCCTATTAGAACCACCTGTTTGGTGAACAAAGCTACAGGTCTCTCACATTATAACAGATCCAGTAAAAGACATTGAAAACTCATTTAACCATTTGCATAATATTAACCATTTGCATAATATTCAAAAATATGACTGAAATATGACTCAACAACCTGCAAAAATCTGCATTTTTGTGGGCGTGGTTTCTGTGTGGGCCACGTTGTGTCATACCTGTCAACCCTCCCGTTTTTCCCGGGATTCTCCCGTATTTTACAATCCTATCCCGCTATCATCCCATAAGAGTATTTTCCCGTATTTCTCCCGTATTTTTATCTTTCTATGAAGGGTGGCAATAAACTTCAAAGAGCCGATACTCCCTATACGCAACCCATACCGCCGAACCACCAGGGGACGCCCCTTGCTCTTAAATGTGAATCTGTTCTGTGCTTTCATTTTATTTAGGCATGAAACATAGATATATACAGTAGATATCGCATACGGACCCTGAGCATGCGTCAATAGCGCCGCCACATTTGTACAGTGCTCCCAGGATAAATGTCATTCAACCGCACTAGTCAAGACAGTGTGCCAATGAGGATGCTGGACTTTAGCGCTGCTTACGGGTGTAGTAACGAGCAAACAAAGAAAACAAAGCACAAAGGCAGAACATTTCATAGGTAAGATTTCGTTTTTTACATGTTACAAACTTTTGTGCTCAACAAGTAACGTTATTGATAATAATACTGTCTCTTACTGCACTGATCATAAGGCAAAGTAGCATCAACTTGCACTGAATTCTAGGCTTATGCTAGTTTTGTTGAATAAAATCAGCAAACAATGAAAAAGAAATATGACAACGAGACGCTGTGGTGCTAGAAACTTGTATTATTGTCGGCTAAGTGAACGAGTCGTTCATAACGGAGATTAATTCACAAACAAATTGCTCCCTCCGTCAGAATGAGAAGTGAAAGCAGGAGAGGGGGTGTGTTTCAGGACACGGATTAGATCAAATTTAACAGGGAGGGAGGATAATACATTTTCATGCACACAAACACACTTTATCGGCAATGCCCGTGCGGTCACTTATCCATCGATGTAGAAAAGTGATGTAAAATTATCATTTTCGTAATTTAAAAAAATATTTGCGTACTGACCACCGGGAAAAACTTCCGATCATAGATATATGTATGTATATCTCTGGCTCTGGATGGCCACAGTCCTCCACTGCACCTTGGTCCCGCATTCATTTCAAAGGAGCGCTACCCTGTACTAAAATGGCGGCTCTATTGACGCATTCCTTCCAATAGACAACAACAGGGTAGGCGACATCTAATGTAAATATCTATGGGCATGAAAACACTTTGAAATAATTATAAAAACGGCGGGATTCCCTTCCTTTCCATGACAGGCAACGTTGCCCCTCCTATGCACTCCTCAAAACAGTCAGTTCTTGAAGCGGTGCTTGATCTGTCAGACACCCTCCATACTGATAAATAGACAATGTTTCCTAAACGAATTCTGTACATGCGATGGGTTTTGGGTGCATGTTTGAACCTATGGTTTGGACAGACATTCATTCATTTTCTTTTCGGCTTAGTCCCTTTATTAATCTGGGGTCGCCACAGCGGAATGAACCGCCAACTTATCCAGCATATGTTTTACGCAGCGGATGCCCTTCCAGCTGCAACCCATCACTGGGAAACATCCATACACACTCATTCACACACATACACTACAGACAATTTAGCTTACCCAATTCACCTATAGCCCATGTCTTTGGAATTGTGGGGGAAACCGGAGCACCCGGAGGAAACCCATGCGAACACGGGGAGAACATGCAAACTCCACACAGAAATGCCAACTGACCCAGCCGAGGCTCGAACCAGCGACCTTCTTGCTGTGACGCGATTGTGCTACCCACTGCGCCACCGCATCGCCCTTGAACAGACATATACACATAATAATAATAATAATAATAATATCTAAACATGTTGTTCTTGGTGGGTTTTCTTTTAAACACAACAAATTTTGTCTTAAATGAGCATAAACAGTTAGGAAATCAATCGAATGCTTTTATTATGGATCTGTGCATTTTTAAAGTGACACCTCTGTTATTTAATGAAATCAAACGAAAAATCTAAATGAGAGATTCATTCGCTGCTCTTTATTCAGAATGATTAAATTATACAGTGAAGAAATGTTTAACGAGACTTGATAAATGGATTCAATTTCTTTATAATAACTATTAATTTTAATAGGCTAAACTTTAATTTATTTGCAGCTTTTTCTACTGTATGCTATTTATTTTATCCTTTGTAAATAATAATAATAAAACCATAGACTGTAAAAGATAATAAAACATATAACTGACCGTTTCAACTGTTTATTTACAGTGAAACAGCTCCAGATGAACAGATTTAATACTTTGGGAAATCCCTTATTTTCACATCCCAATGTTGACAGCTATGAGTTGTGTGTCTTTATTATTCGTCAAACTAATTTTGTTTTGAGAGCAAAACTATGTACATTGCGATTGCAAAAACAAAAAGTCTTTCAAAAGCATTTAATAAAAAAGTATAATGATACGAAAGACGTTGATAACAAAATTCTTTGCATTACATTTTTTTTTTTTAAATAATACATTTCTTGCCTTTTTATGCAGTTACCACACTTTTCATTGTGCTCTCAGTTCGGCTTAAATCTTTGACTGCGAGTAGAAATGTTTTGCGTGCAAGCTGAACATTGTTGAACCCAAGATTAAACTATCTCTCCACAGGACTTATGTCTCTGATCTCTGAAAGGCATTTCAATGAATTCCTCTTCATTCAAATTCATTTCAACCCCCTTATGTGGGTTCTTGCTTTTACACTCATTACCTGAAATGACACGGTAACTGTAATGATCACTGTGAGTCACTGTGTGTCCTCTTGCAGAAATGTGTCTCTGGGTCAGTATTTAGGGAAGGGGGATAATCTCCTGCTTGTGCTGCTCCGGCATTTCGGGTGATTGCCATGACGGGACCACCTGACTGAGCTGAAGAACAGCAAGGTAACATCAGCTGCCATTAAAGGAGAAACAACTGCAGACCTCAGCCCTTTCTGCAGACGGATACTTGCTTGGAAAGCAGCTTTCAAACGATTGTTGATCCAGCTGTGGACTTTGCAAGGGAAAATATTGTGCTAGCCAGTTTTATACTGCAAGCCAGCATTAAAGGGATAGTTCATTTAAAAAAAAAAAAAAAAGCCCATTTACACACTTTTATGAGTTTCTTTCATCTGTTGAACATTGAACAAGATATTCTGAAGAACGTCGGACAAAAACTGCCATTGACATTAATAGAAGGAGCTCAAAATACCATGGAAGTCAATGGCTGCTGCTTTCCAACATTCTTCTATTTTTTGTGTTCAACAGAAGGAAGGAAGTTAAACCGGTTTATGACAAGTGGAGGATGAGTAAATGATGGCAGAATTACAATTTTTGGGTGAACTGTGCCTTTAAATTAACACATTCTCACTCCCGATATTACCAGATATAACCCGATATTACTCAATATTATATTGATGCTTGATCAGGACCCCGTCTCATCATTCTTTGATGCTGGACGTACCCCTCCGGTGTCATTTTATGATGCTTAGGGGGCCTCCATGATGATGTCTAGAAGGGATACAGCTGTTGATACTGAATGCATCAATATAGCATCATTTTTGTGACACTGTACTACAATAATTACTGTTTTTACATTACTGTGAGGGGTAAGTTTAGATATGGGGTGGGGGTAGATGAAATACAATTTAATGGCTAATTTAATGATATAAAAAATTCTACACTCAAAATGATTTTGCTACTTTTTCAAACTAATGATGAAACAACACAATTTTTGAGTTTTTTTGGGGGGGACAACTTAATTGTTTTATGTTCAATCCACTTCAATTGTTAAGTTAACTTAATTGATTTGTGTTGGGACAACGAATGAATTGTGTGGAATCCTGCATATTTTACAGTGTAGTTATAATTACTGTTTTTAGATTACTGTGAGGGGTAGGTTTAGGGTTGGGATGGGATTAGATGGTAATAAAATACAGTTTAATGGGTAATTTAATAAATAATATAAATATTTCTCGTTATAATTACTGTTTTTACATTACCGTGAGGAGTAGGTTTAGGGTTGGGGTAGACATTAATAAAATACAATTAATAGGTAATTTAATAAATGATATAAATAATTTTTGTTAACTTCAGGCTGAGGCGACGCGGTGGCGCAGTGGGTAGCACGTTCGCCTTACACCAAGAAGGTCGCTGGTTCGAGCCTCGGCTTGGTCAGTTGGCATTTCTGTGTGGAGTTTGCATGTTCTCCCCGTGTTCGCGTGGGTTTCCTCCGGGTGCTCCGGTTTCCCCCACAGTAAACTAAACTAACCAGACTCGAACCAGCCTTCTTGCTGTGAGGCGACAGTGCTAACCACTGAGCCACCGTGCAGCCATCAACCGTCCTCCGTTGCTTTAAATGAGAAACCTTTGGCGTCACTATGCTGACGCAAAAGGCATGGGCAATTTTACTGTTACGATTAAGTGACATATTGGGAAATATGTTCGTCGTTATTGGGGTGTGAGTCAAAACTATTTTACTTGCGTTACACTACAAACATATTTTCGAGCACGTAATCTAGCACTAAACCACTAAACATTTGTCAAAATCAAACACAGGATACAGTAGGCAGATACAGCTACAGTCACAATTTATTAAAAACATCTTAATATTCCAAGTCTTCCGAGGCAGCGCGAGTTGTTTCTGGAAGGAATTGACGTGATCGCCATCTCTATTCGCTGCACAGCTCGGATGTTGTCTATCACAAATTTAAAAAAAATTATCGCCGGAAATGCGTCTTACGTCAGCTTTGCTTGTTGAATGCCATTGGCTCCCTCCGTGTCTTGTGACCAATCACGTCACACTAATGTACTGGAGGCTGTGTTGCCAACTTAGCGACTTTTCAGACCTCCCTAGTGACATATTTTCTCCCTAGTGACAAAGCGACTAGGGAAAAATCTAGCGACTTTTCTTTTTTTGGTGTTACTGGAGATTTTTGGAGACTCTGAAGTGTCCGTAGTTTAGCGTTCCTGCTCTTCCTAACGAGTGACGAGTGATGTGGGTGATGCCGTTGGCGTCACCCCCACCCTGATATACTGTATTCAAACAATAAATTGAATTACATTTACATGCATATTTAAAGCGTAGTGCACATATAAATACCACTTTATTAAACCATAGACTATTAAACAAACAGAAACAGTTGAACGCGCTGACGACAGTAATATGCAAATTGATGTATGACATCATCTAGTGACATTTAGCAACTTTTCGAGCAGAGCTTAGTGCCTTTCCATTGAAAATAGTTGGCAACACTGACTAGAGCATCTTTTTGCATTGGAGGACATCAGCGAGTGGGAGCAGGATTTTTTGTTGTTGATTGAAACCTCTTAGTTTACTACATTCCTCACGTTTTTTGTATTGCTTTTATGGGGTTGTTTATGTAATAAATACACATGACTTCTCTTTTATTTGCCTGCTGCTTATTTGTGTTTTTCAGAAGTGGGTAGGTTTAGGGTTCAAAATATATTTTTATTTTAATTAATTTAATTATTTTATTTTATTTTATTTATTTATTTATTTATTTATTAATTTATTTATTTATTTATTTTATTTCATTTATTTTATTATTTTATTTTATTTTATAAATTTTTTTATTTATATTTTATTTTATTTAGTTTTATTTTATTTTATTTTAGCGACGCATAATGCAAACAAAAGCATCCGAGGACCCCTCGTGTCGTAAAACGATGCCGAAGGGGTACGTGAAGCATCACAAAGTGACAAGTAAGAGTAAAACAAAGTGGAGTAAGAATGTGTTGGTTCTTTAAATCATCAGTATTCTTATTTTCTTTTCTCACACAGATGCTTCTGGAAGCTCAGTCACTGCGGGTGCTGGTGGTCTCGTATGGCTCTCTTGAAGGGGCCACTTTCTGGCTTGGTCAGACGGGCTTTGAATTTGACATGCTGTTGGATCCGAGAACGGTGAGAACTTTCAAGTGTGCAAAAGTATAATGTAGTCCTGAAGAAGTTACTTCAAAAAAATTATTTAATAATTACATCATTCAGTTTGGATTAAAATTACTTTTCTAAATACTGTGTCTGAAAAGTAATTTAATTACTTGACTCAGTACTGCTTAAAAACAATAGAAATTAAACTCTTAATTCTTTAAATTTGAGTCAAACAGGGCCTATTAGCTCTACTAAAAAATGTAACACTTAAGAAATGTTAAACGTCTTTTATGTATGAAAACACAAAACATGTAATGACACTATATTTCATACATCATCAATTTCTTAATTAATTGTTTCTTAATCATGTACAATTGATGTAAACAATGTAAATGTAAACTTCTTTAGTTAAAAAATAGAGTTATTGTGCAAAATGTGTTTGTATAACAAAAAAAAAATACAATTACTCTGCTTCTGTGAATTTATACCATATATGCGACACTGGACCACAAGTGAAAAGTCGTTAGTGTCAATTCCAATAGTGTTGGAACCAGTATTGGGTGTAATTAGTTACTGTAATTAATTTAAGTACAGTTACTTATAATGTCTGCCTTAAATGCTGTACGTAAATCAGCTCGCAATCAATTCACAGGAGTAAATTGTGTAATACAAATATATTTTGCAGAATAATTCTATTTATACTTAATGAATGTTACACTTATCAATACAGCAACTCATGCTTAAAGGTGCAGTATGTAAGTTTGACACCCAGTGGTTTAACTAGGTATTGCACTCCTAGATCAAAACACATTTTCACTCCTCCTCTGACGAGTCCACGCAAGCGCGGGTTGCCAGATTGACGTAAGTGTGCCTGACTATCGAGCCTAAAGGCTGATTTAAGGCTAATTTGAACCGTTTTCTAACTAAAAGCAACGGCACATGATAAAATAAATATTTAACATATTAAAAGGAGTTTTTGTTCTAACCAACTCCTGGAATTTATATATTAGAAACGGCTTCTGTTTCTCACAGGTGAACAACAGAAAACTGACAATGATCACCTCAGGTACACCTCATGTGCTTTATTCAAAATTGTGTGTCAATATTACATTGAAATGTTTAATATTCCCAAGTGTTTTTTTTTTTTAAATAAACATAATAAGGCCCTGGGCGACGCGGTGGCGCAGTGGGTAGCACGTTCGCCTCACAGCAAGAAGGTCGCTGGTTCGAGCCTCGGCTGGGTCAGTTGGCATTTCTGTGTGGAGTTTGCATGTTCTCCCCGTGTTCGCGTGGGTTTCCTCCGGGTGCTCCGGTTTCCCCCACAAGTCCAAAGACATGCGGTATAGGTGAATTGGGTAAGCTAAAATTGTCCGTAGTGTATGTGTGTGAATGAGTGTGAATGAATGTTTCCCAGTGATGGGTTGCAGCTGGAGGGGCATCCGCTGCATAAAACATATGCTGGATAAGTTGGCGGTTCATCCCGCTGTGGCGACCCCAGATTAATAAAGGGACTAAGCCGAAAAGAAAATGAATGAATGAATTAATGAATAATAAGGCCCGGTTTGACTCAAATTGAAATAATTAAAAGCATTTCATTTTTATTGTCCATGCCTTGAGATTTATAGGGATTTTAAGCAGTATTGAGTCAAGTAATTAAAAGGACTTTTAAGAATTGTAATTTAAATACAATTTTAATGATGTACTTTTAAATGATTATTTTCTATAGGGTGCTTTACAATAATATATTTGCGCATATACATTAGATTAGTCAGTACCAAAGCCAAAACTGGAACTAATCTAACACAAAAAGTAAGATCACAGTCTGAAAATTAGTACACTCAAATTAATATGTTAAAAAAATATATAAACTGAAAAAAAATCAAGGGAAAAAAATAATTCTCAAATTTTGTAGTTTGTAATCATTAGATTTTTTTTGGAATAACTCATTTAAATTGAAATGTATTATCTTTATATTCCTTAAGTTGTTCAGATTGTGACCAATCTCGTATTTTTGTGGATATCAATTTTGCTTAAAATAATTGGCCATCTTCACTGGAAGTGGATAAAAATATCCAAGCCCAAAAAACAAAACAAAAGTGGGTTTACTCATTTATGCTGAGCACGGTATATTAGTAATTAAATACTTTTAGTAACATGCAGTGACGGGAATAATGGCGCCATAAATAAACGACATTACTAACGGCGTTACTTTTTTCAGTAACGAGCAATCAATTGAATTACTGTTTCCCCTGTTACAATGCCATTACCGTCACTGACAATAAAATGTGCGCTACTATAATTAAGAACACTGAAGCGGTTTTCATGCAACCAGCGTCTCTCTCAGCCAGCCATAGGACCTCTCTTTCTCTAAGGTGTGTGTGTGTGTGTGTGTGTGTGTGTGTGTGTGTGTGTGTGTGTG
>CAIGQV010019171.1:5673052-5695723 GCA_903798115.1 Danio jaintianensis
TGTGTGTGTGTGTGTGTGTGTGTGTGTGTGTGTGTGTGTGTGTGTGTTCAGGGCTAGGGCGGGACACATAACCAACCAGCGATGTAACTGTGAGCGTGACGATTGTCTTAGATAGAGTACATATCCATCATTTGCCAATCAGAGGGCAGGTGTTCACACAAGCACACGCGCAGTCAGTGGCGTACACCAACGACCAGGAATCAGAACGATGGCAAATCCAACAAGTTCAAAGGTAGCGTTTGCAAACTGGAAATATAAGCACTACTTTTCCCTCGTTGAGGTGAAAGGCAAGAATGTTTATGTATCGTGCAACTTATGCCCAGGAAAAAAGAGTCTCTCTGCTTCAATGACAAGTAATTCTAATCTAATGAAGCACCTCACGTCGTCACATGCCGCCACAAAATTAGTAGCTACGCAGGTGATAACGTGAGCTCTGCTACCAAAGGAGGAGACGAAGCCACGACGTCAAAGCAACTAAAACTTAATTTTTCTCCACCACAAACTCTTATTTCTTACAAATGTCTTATCACAGACATAATTCAACAAAATAATATCTAGATATATAGTTGAGGACATGCTGCCATTGTCTATCACATTGTCCCACAACAACGTTAAAATAGCGTAGATTAGTGTACAATGTTTTATATTTATTTAGATTTTTTTTAAAGTAACGCAATAGTTACTTTCCCTGGTAATTAGATACTTTTATAAATATGTAACTCAGTAACTAACTAAGTTACTATTTGTGAAAAGATATGATGAAGTGTTCGGTCTGGGTTTATCTATGAGCAAGGTGATGAAGTTTAAGCTGATGCTCCACTACTCTGAGTTTATGGCCACGAACCGGACGCTACCCGAAATGCCTCCTGAGTTCATCGAGGATCTGTTTCAAGTGACGTTCAAGGCATTTTATTCAATGTATTGAGCGCAGAACATACAAAATTAAAACACTGACTTGGGACATGAATAGGATTTTGTTATTATCAAGATTTTGTGGAAGAGTTATATTCATCAAACACATCAATTCTTAAGTAAATCCTAACAACAATATAAATTCCTGTTGTTCCTGTGGTTAAAAATCGCACAACAGAATTGTATTTTGCATGACGGTCTCGTTATGTACACTGCAAACTGCAATTAGCAGTGTTATTTCAACTCCAACAGAGTTAAAATCAACGTATTGTCTCAATTGAGTTAAAATAACACTCTTAATAGAGTTACTTGTACAACACTATAAACGAGTTATATTTACATTGTATAGAGTTAAAAAAAAGAACTCTGGTCTTGTGTAAAGAGTGGAAATTCAACACTAACAGAGAGATTTTAACTCTGAATTGTTTAACTCTAGTGTACCTAGTAAACATTACAATACTCCTGATTGATACTATAGTAGAAATATTCAGGGCTCTTTTTATCTATTATTTTCAAGGTTTGAAAAGTGCTTCGATTTTGGATAAAGTGTGGGAAACTGCTTGAAAATGCAATTGTGTTGCTTTCAAAAGAATTAATTACTAAATGGGTAATAATAATTAACTGTTGAAATAAAATAGAAAAACAAACATATTTTTGCTTTTGCATACAATGAAAACTCGGGAGTCTCTGCATGTGTTTCCTTAGAATACCATACCATACCATACCATATTATACTATACTATACTTGTCAGGTTCTGTGTTTTCCCTTGCCCCAGTGTTCCATGTGCTTCTGTTGTCGTCATGTGATTCCTTTGTTCAGTTTTCCCGCCTGTCGTTTGGTTCATTAGTTTCACCTGTGTTCCTCCCCTGTGTGTGATCATGTCCTGTGTATTTAAGTCTTGTGTTTAGTTCTGTCCAGCGTCCGGTATTGATCGTCATCCCTGTGAATTGTCTTCCTATGTGTGATTCCTGTGTTCCAGTTGTGAGTGTTCTGTTTGTAATAAATCTACATGTTTTGATAAACTCCTGCGATCCTGTGCCTTTATGAGAGTCCAGGCGTGACAATACTATACTATAACAAATATAATGCTATGAGGTATTTGACTTTGAAAAATGTGTAAGAAGAACCCTGAATGTTACTGTAACGTCCCACAAATAGGATGTACTTTTGTGTCCCAGTCACATAATCTGTTAAACAGATATTCAGTTAACGTTTTTATTCAAGAAATTTGACTTCTGAAAGTAATTATATTTAACCTTGATTGGTATGATTTTGTTTAATTAAAAACAAGAAATAACATCATTTTAAGCCTACCCAGCAGACACACCACATCATAAGACGTTAATATTACGTTAGATTTAGGTCGCCAGTATCTAAGAACAATGTTATTTTGACATCCAATAACGATGTAAAATGATGAGATGAGCCAACATCTTAAACCAACGTCATATTGATGTCAAATACTGACATTTATCTGTCAGGTATGACAACCAAAATCAAACGTCTGATAGACGTCATATTGGTAACGTTCACACAACGTCAAGCTGCAACATTAGACGTTGATATTTACTTGATTTTAGATTGTGTTGGAAAGTAACAAAAATGCAACATTTGTCCCACGTTGGACATTGACGTCGGCCTGATGTTGAGTTCCAACCCAATTTTCATTTCCAAATAAAATGCAACGTCCCATGACGTTGGGGTACAATGTCAATCTGACATCATGTTGACGTCCTGTGCCTGCTGGGTATTATTGTAACTATTTTAGTAATTTGTCTTTTTTTTATTATACATTTTGTCTATTCAACATTTATTTGAACGCCTGATGCAAGAAAATAGAATCATATACAGATGAAGACAAAATGATTAGCTCTTCTTTGAATTTTTTGGCTATTTTTCAAATATTTCCTAAATCATGTTTTACAGATCAAGGATTTTTTCCACAGGGTTTCCTATTATATTTTTATTTCTTTTAGGCTAGAATAAAAAAATTTATAAAACATATTAAAACTGCTACAGTCAATATTATTAGTCCCCTTAAGATACTTTTTTTTTTTTTTTTGATTGGCTACAGAACAAACCAACATTGTCCAATGAGTAACTTAATTGAAATAAATTAACCTAAATAACCCTTTAAATTGCACTTTAAGCTGAATACTAGTATCTTTCAAAATAAAATATTATGCACATCATACAGTATGTTTAAAATTGTTTTTAAAAAAAAGCACTTGGATAATATTTGAAAAAGAATTACAATTTCACAGAAGAGCTAATAATTTAGTTTTAAATCAGTAAATCAGGGCTGACCTAGACATGTTGCAGAAATTCCAACCTTTATGTAAAATCAGCATAAAAAAATAACAATATTTTGCTGGACATTAAAATGACTTTCACCGACTCTGTCAAATAAGGAAGAAAAATGTTTTAATACATTCAGGCTATTCATGGAATGTGCCAAATCCATTAAAACAAGTGCCAAATATTGCATAATACTAGAACAAAAAAAAAAAAAGTCTACGACTCTTGAAAATGGATTAAACGCTCTCTCTGTCTCTGTCTCTCTCAGATGGGTGGCAATTTTGTGCTGGAGCAGGGTGGTAAAGTGATATTTTCCTACCGGTGCAAAAGTCCTGTGGACAGACCATCCGCTACTCAGATTCTGGCCACCGTCTCTGCTCACTATGCGCATTAATAAGTCCTGGAGAAAAGAAAAAAGGCTTTTCGTGCTTTTCTTGCTTCCTTGCCATCTAGATAAGAAGGTCAGTTCCTGAAAACATATACTCATTCGTGTTTGTGCCAGACTTAGGATGTTTTCTTCCATTTACTATGCTAGATAGATGGCCAAAATAAAGTAGACATGCCAGACCCTCAAATTGAAATGGAATAGCAACTTTTTTCCAATACAAATTCGTTGCAAATAACACTTTAGAATAATGGTCCATTTCTTAATGTTAGTTAATGCAATTACTAACATTAAGTATAAATAATATTGTAAAGCATTAATTAATCATAGTTCAGCATTTACTAATGCATCATTAAAATTCAAAGTCGTGCTTGTTAACGTTACAAGGTGTCCGCGGATCCTTTAAAAGTATTAAATTCCATAGTATATAAATAAGGCCTTAATACGTCTTAAATCTGTGTTTCAGAGGTCTTAAAAATGCAATTGAACTTACCCCCCAAAGATTTTGGCTGGATCCGAAATCGCCTACTACTCAGTAGGTACTGCATTTGAATTTACTACTTGACCGTTCGAAGTACATTCCATACAGTATGAATGTGAGTAGTATGAATGGAACTCGGACATACTACATCCGCCACTTTGTCATGATCACGTGACCTACTCACGTCAGCTTCACTCCCATTCATGAATTCTCTCGTGGTGCATCATGGGATAGCATCGGATCCGCACTTCAGAATCTTGCCGGAAGTAGTAGATCATGCGGGTACTTCTTGCATACTGCTTTTCGAATTCTTTGAGTTCGGACAAACTACTCAGCTCGCATACTGTTTTTAGCTTACTGTATAGTATGGACGTGTGCGATTTCGGACACAGCCTTTGTGTCAGCTTTGAAATCTACTTAAATCTCTTTATCTGTCATCATGCAGAACAACATAGGCAGAACCAAAGTCTGTTTAGTCTAAACCCAATAAAAAAAAACGCAGGGTTATTGTTTGCGTAAAAGTAACGTTATTTAACTTCGCCATCAAATGTTAACAAAGATGAATTAATATCATAATAAATGTGTTACTAATTGTTACTAAATACATTGACTAATGAACCGTTATTTTAAAGTGTTACCAAATAAACATTAAAAAAAATAGTTAAAATGGGAAGTTACCGCATTACTATTAGACTGTGAATAAACATGAAGCAATTATTATTTAAGGCTATTTTGGACATTAATTTGAAGGATTATTCCACGCAAAAATAACAATTATGTCATTAATTACTCACCCTACTGTCATTTCAATCCCATGAGAGCTTCGTTCATCTTCAGAACACAAATTAAGATATTTTAGATGATATCCTGGAGCTCTCTCATCCTCCATAGACAGTGATGGTTCTGAGATGTTTAAAGTCCAGAAAAGAAACAAAAACAGTCAAAACATTCCAGGTGTTTTCATTGGTCCAACTGTAATCATACAAAGCTCCAAAAACAATGGTAAATATGACTTTTGTCTTCTATCAAACGCATCAGGTCAGGGTCCGCATTTACTATGAACAGTATGACATATTACCGTTAGAGTCAGCAGCACAACACGCAAGCATTTTTTCCACGTTTTTACCTTTGTTTTGGTGCACAAAAGTGTTCTTGGAGCTTCATATGATTACAGTTGAACCACTGAACCATGTTTTCTTTTCTGGATTTTAAACATCTCAGGACCATCACTGTCTATGGAGGATGAGAGAGCTCCAGGATTTCATCTAAAATATTTTCATTTGTGTTCCGAAGATGAACGAAGGTCTCAGGGGATTGGAATGACATGAGGGTGAGTAATTAATAACATAATTTCCATTTTTTTGTGTAAACTAACCCTTTAATAGGAAATAAGAGTTATGAACTAAGACTTTGTCATTGACATTAGGAGTTAAATTTGTGCTATAGGTTTGCTCCACAGATAGACAGCTTCCCCTGAGGTTGTATGGATGAAGATTTGACTCAAATTCATATACTTATGAAGAGTCGTTTCTGATGAGAATTTACACCCTCTGGTCATCACAGCTTTTTATCTGTTGAGTTACAGATCTGACTGATCTTTTTATCGCACATTAATCAATGTCTTTAAGGATGTTAAATAAAAATAAAGAATATAAAACATGAACTGCTTTACTGTATACTGTGAAGGTTAAATGTTTACAAAGGATAACCGATCTATAACAATCTAAAAAAATAGTTGTAATTACTTAAATAATAAGTCATTGAATAAACTACTGTATGTCAGTTTTCTACACACTTGATTCAGTCGTGGCTAACTGATCTAAGCCTTGAAATCAAATACAGAGTTGAAACAACAAGCAATGATTCTAAAGGTTTTAGAAGAACAAAAAGGAAAAAGTTCTAAAGTCTTAAAAACTCTCTAGTCTACAGCGAGAACCAGGGCTAATGTAGATCACCGTTGGAATAAAACAAACAATAAACATCAAAAATATGTAATACTATACGTTTCAGAATAATATCATAGATCCATCGCTTTCAGATCTTTGTACAATAAAAGTATTATTGTCTAGTAATAGCTATTAAGATCCCATTAGTCACTCACTTTCATTTGGTTTATTCTCTTCTTTATTAGGGGTCACCACAGCAGAATAAACCACCATCCCATTAGCATCATAATGCAATGTATTACTAAATTACTTTTAAAGCCATCTATAGTAGGCTATTGTACTGTTTAAGTGCACAAACAAAATAAATGTGTGTATATATATATATATATACCATGCTTATATCCGATCCCTCTGAAGAGTATTGACATTAACCTGCAAAACCTGTTCAAAAAAGAGTTTTATAATATTATGTTCAAGATAAAATCAAAAGAGCCCTTTTAAATGCTATGTTGAACTAGTAGGCTACGTTTTAAGCTTGTTAACAAACACATGAAACGTGGTATTGGAAAGATTTCATATGGGGTTTTCATATTTTTTCCACATAAAAAATGTTCCAAAATCATGTTTTGTTTGTTCCACATGTGATTTTAACATGTAAAGCCTGTGCTTTTCTATAAGAGAAAAGCTAACTTAAAAATAAATGAAAATTTGTAACTTTTTGTTACAAATTTCTATTTGTAAAATATCTATTTTCAAAGAATTTACTTTTTTTATTTTTAAAGGGATAGTTCACACAATAATAATTACATCACTGTTTACTCTTCATCATGATCCCTTATGAGGTTCTTCTGTTAGAAGAAGATATTTTGAAAAATACTGGATGTTTCCCATTGACTTCCATAGTAGGAAGAAAAAATACTATGGAAGTCAATAGATGCCAACATTTTTCAAAATAACTTCAACAGAAGAAAGAAACTAGGTTTTGAAGCAGTGAATGCTGAGTAAATGATGACAGAGACCTTTAAATAGAGGGAATAATTTGGGCTAAGAATGAAGATGTTTCAACCTATAGAATTGCATTTGGCTAAACTCTAGATATGTCCTGCTCCAACTTCCGGTTGCAAAAGTAATACATTTAAATTTGACTTGTGCAATAGCTATCCTTATAACAGTAAATAGCTGCTCTTGATATATAAAAAGGAATCTGAATTTTAAGACAGCTGTGCCACATGGGACTTTATCAAACATCAAACTCGCACAGATAATACATGCGTCTTTCACAGTAGGTGTCCCACCAGTCTCCGTCATCTGAGGACATAGCTACACAGTTCTCCCGTTTTCCGCCATCTGGCTGGCTTGATAGGAAGTGCTTCCTCCATTGGAAGTAAGTGACACGTGTCGTGTCCTCAAACAGGTAGAGGCCTTCAGAGCGCTCGTCGTTTATCCCAAGCCACACAGGCCAGTTTCCATGGAATACGGATTTCACATATTCAGCCAGAGCTTCCTGCTCTTTGCGATCTCGTGGCATGGCCATGCGTCCTCCACGCTCTTGACATTTCTTGGATGCATCTGCGTAGGTCTCATATACGCGGTATGCCAGAACGCATTTGTAACCTATTTTACGGCCTTTCTGGCAGCCTGGAATGACATAAATTTGTTATATCATTTTCACATTTAGTGTCAAGTACAACACAGAAGTTTATAAGTGTCAAGTGGAGTAGTTTGATGTCATCAAGTAGCGCATATTCCTGGACTAAAAACCTTTCCTATCCTGGAACATTACTAATAACCGATCAGATCTGATTTAAGTCAAGTCTGGTAAATACTTCCCAAGTAAGTCCCTTTAAAACATCAGCATGTCTTTTATAACATAGTTTAGGTATCTGGATTAAGACGTATCTAGGAAAATGTGTGGGAATAGAGACTAGAGTTTTTGGTGAGAGTTGAGATTTGAAAGACAAAGGGTTGGAATTAGTGTTTGGAACCGGAGTTTGGTCTGAAAGTAATGGAAGTGTTAAAGGACAGAAACTTGACTTAGATATTGGTGAGATTGGTGGTTAGATATTTTACAATGGAAAGATTGGGGTTGGAAAAGGTTGGGGAAAAGAGGTAAGGCTAGGAACTGGGTGGAAACGGCTGGCGCATTTGTATTACATTCCAATGAGCTTTGTTATCAGCACCACCTTGATAAATGAAACGGTATCTCTGCTGACTGGCCTGGAGCGGCACAGTTAAGCAAAGACAAACTTTCAGCCTGATAATGGAGAAGGACCTTGTATGTTGTAGTTTTAAGTTTGTGAGACAGTTGTCTGTGAGGGACTGCTGCTTTATTTTTGTTTTGTATTATTTTTGATGCTAAAGAGTGTAAGCATTCGCCAGTTACGGCCTCATTCCCTTACAGTAAATGTGAGGTTTTTAACTGTATTACAATGGTCCCCCAAGAGCAGGATTGAACATCAGTCTTTAGGTCAGGGGTGTCTAGGCCTGGTCCTGGAGGACTAACATCCTGCAGATTTTAGCTTCAATCAGCTACAACACACATGCCTTAAATTTTCTGGTGGGTCTGAAGACCTTGATTAGTTGGTGTTTAATTGGTGTAAGATCTAAACTCTGCAGGATAGTGGCCCTACAGAAACCGCTTTGAACAAACCCTAGTTTAAGTCAGGTGGTGGGAGTTCAATTATAGACAATAAGGGCAGATTTGTCTGTTTTTGTCAATAGAAGTGCCTCAGTTTTTTTTTTTAATGCCAGCGTCAAAGCACTGAATGCTCTGGTTTTTTTTAAATGCTTTGACAGTTAGAGAAGAGCTTACAGCTGAGTGTTTTTGGAACAGCGCTGATGTTTTAACTGTGCAAAAACACTTCAGTGGACACATGCCCTACAGCAGGTGTCACCAAACTCATTCCTGGAGGGCCGGTGTCCTGCAGATTTCAGCTCCAACCCTAATCAAACACACCTGAACAAGCTAATCAAAATCTTACAAGGTATACTTGAAACTTCCAGGCAGGTATGTTTAGGCAAGTGGGAGCTAAACTCTGCAGCGACACCAGCCCTCCAGGAACGAGATTGGTGACCCATACCCTAAAGGGTCAGGGTGAGAGATGTAAATATTTCAGATTGGAAATTGTGTTGTGAATTATTATGGGATGTAGGACTGAGGTCAGGTGGAGGGATGGAGGCCAAATTCTGAACTGGATGTTTTGTGGGTATAATTATAACTAGGAACTTAGTGCTAGGGTTATGGCTTGGGACAAAGTTACATAGCATTCTCTGTTTGACCAATGATTTTGCTTTGATTTTAGGGTTGTCTTACAGTTCACTAAATGACTATTTATTGCTTTACTTTGTCATTAGCTATGTTAGCATTCACCTATTTTTATGCAAATTTTTAATTATTGGATAAAAAAAATGCTTGATGAAAACGGCAACGGATGATGGGCAAGAGGGAACGGCATTAATAGATAAACCAGTGGTCCGACCACATTGCAAAACATCTGAAATGTTGTTTTGGTCATTCTAAAATCCCTTAGCCAAAGTCTAATCTGCGCTTCCAAAGAGTGTCTCACGCTTCCAAAAGCCAACGCCTGTTAATTGTGTGTGGGTTTTGTCTTCTGGGGCACAAGAAATGTATTATATAATAAAAAGGACTAATGGTGACTTCTCCTACACCACTTTTCTTTTTGATACTTGGCCCCAGTTTATTAGGAAGTGACAATTTTTTCTCTTTGACTCATTGGATGGAAACGGTCATGGTGCTTTACTCGCAAATCTTTTATGAGATATTACCGTTTTTCCGCATCAGTTTAATTCACGTTTTTGGATGAAAACAGAAGTATTGGGACACTGACAAAGGGTCCTGCTTGGCTAAAATATTTCAAAGTTTGGTGCCTGGTGCATTTATGGATTGCCTATAATTGACTAAAATTCCCCACTTTAAACCCAAAGGTAAAAAGGTGTGATACAAATAGAAAAGAACCCACTGACCTTCTAGGCGTCCAATCTCCTTGCGATTGTCCTTGCAGTAGGACGATACTTGCTGAATGGCATCCTCAGTGTCACCTAGTCTATTGTCAAGGCGCAACACTTTTTCCAGCAGCTGCGTCACTTTAATGTCCAAAGTGTAATGTCCCACGTTAAGCCTGTGGATGGCCTGATCCATCGCTGCCAGTCTAGACACTGAACAAATGTAGAAATAGACAATCATAAATCAGGTCTTTCAAAGTGCATACTAGGGCTGGACGATATGACCAAAAAAATTTATATCATGATGATACCATTTGTGTATTCACTCAATTGATACTTTGTATGTAATGACTACGAACTGCAGTAATTTTGAAGGTGGAGTGATTGACTGACAGAATCATTATGTTAGACAGAATTCATCAAAATAACATTCTCAAGTTGCATTATGTAATTTGCATGCCCAGACTATTAAACATTACCCCAATAGCAAGCCTTTTTGTGAGGTCATACATAAAACAAGTCGAGACATGGGGTGTTATTGCAGCTAGGATATTTGCACATATACATTCTGTGGCATTGGTTTTGGCTTGCTTTTCTGGCACGCAAGTTGTGTAAGTGAAAGAAGTAGCTGGTGAACGTACAGATGTAGTTGTATGTGCTCTCCATGTCCGAGACAGCAGTGGTGGGTTCAGGTTCTAAGATGTCCGGAGTGTCCCCTCGTCCTCTGACAATTTCCTCATTGAACACTCTTGCCTGTGGAATCAAATGACCACAAGTCCACATCAAAGCCCTGACCTACACCTTATTAAATTCACAATACTCTATGCCAATTTTGCCCTTATATTGCCCCAGTTTACAGTCTGGAAGAGTCCATGCTAGTTGTCAAAAGTAAGGGCAAGCCTGCCAATTTTGGGCAGCTGCAGATACAGTATATTGTGTCAGATTTTTTTTCCCCAGACATTGGCAGAGCAGTGCAATACCTTTACCTACTGTCGATATCAAAATTAAAGAACTCACCTTTTCCTAAATGTTGAGGTAACTTCTTAATCCAAGAGACTAATAGAGACTAGTGATATCCCGTAAGAGACTTGTTGCTGCTGGAGTTATAAGCTGTGAGAGTCAAGTCAAGTCAAGTTTATTTATATAGCGCTTTCCACAATGTAGATTGTGTCAAAGCAGCTTAACATAGTTCTAGTAAGTTAAGTGCTGTCGGAGACTAGTTATGTCCAGTTAGAGACTAGTTATATGCTGTGAGTGACTAGTTAAGTGCTGTCAGAGACTAATAATATCCACTTAGAGACTAGTTATATGCTGTGAGAGACTAGTTAAGTGCTCCTGAAGACTAGTGATGTCCACTTGAAGACTAGTTATATGCTGTCAGAGACTAGTAAGTGCTGTCAGAGACTAGCGATGTCCACTTAGAGACTAGAGATGATCTATAATGTGTTGTACTGATGTTATTCAAAGCAAGAGTTTCTACATGTCCTACATTTTTAACTTCTGCAATATAAGATTCTTGCTGTAATCTTTTTTGTACTACAAGCTTGACTGTTCTGTAATTAAAGATCACTGCACAACAAAGGATTTTTGTTGAAGTGCCTTGCATGTTTTTGGTAAAACACTGTTGGTATTGGTATTACCACAACTAAAATAGCTTGAAATTGCGAATCACAAAAATCAAGTGTTTTAAATTTGATCTCCACTGTAATACAGATGCATCACACTGGTGGTCATGACCAGGTACTTGAAGTACAAGGTGCAAAATGAAGTTCTGCCGTAGAAAAAGTCAAAAAACATGTCTAAAGTATAATATGGTAAGTGCAATGTATTTAAATGCCTCCAAGGCACTTCAAACAGTTCCATTTCATTAGCATCATGGTAGATTCCTTTAGTCACTAGACCTCCAACCTTAATCCATCAATGGAAGTCATTCATTATATAATCTTATTCTAAGTGATCTTTAAAACTGTCATCATGAAACAAAGAAAGAGAGAAAAATGGATCGTTCTCCATTAAGCAAATAGAAAGTCTTAACCTGAGAGAGATCAGCTGTTGTGATGATGGTGGCCGGTCTGGTGGTGTTGTCTGCAGAGTCACAGGAGGACAGAGCGCAGAAGCCCAAAACAGCAGCCAGAATCCCTGTTAGAGTCATCTCCACTTCAAATCACTTTACTTCATAAATCCCCTTCTTCCTTCCAGCCAGCGCTCTGTCTTTTAGTATCGAGATAATGACTGACTCAACAGCAGCCGTCTCTCCTCCTTTCACATTGCTTTCGCTCTACTCTTGGGTTCACCTCTGTACAGCTCTGTTTTGTTTTAGCCTCCTCCCTCCCTCTCTGCAGCTGTCGGGACACTTTTTCTCCTCGTTTCACCTTGTCTGAAACAGATTCTCTCTTTCTTTCAGCTGTTTTGTCCTTAGCGCAGATTGTTTTTTCATCCCACCCACTTCCATTCTTTGGGAGTTTTACTGACACAGCTCTTTCTTCCACTTACGTAAACATTTCTTAGATAAATATTCCCTTTCTGGCCCACGATTCAACTTACAAACACATGCATTAGAATTGTGAAGCCTGTCCCCTCCGGGAACATGTTGTTCCGTAGAAGTCAGCAGTGGCCGAGTGACAGGAAAAATGATGAACGTTTCATTACCAGCTGAGTTGTGTCTCCACACATGGAAGGAATTTGGACATCTCGTCCGCTAAAACGGGACACTTCTTCTCCTTTTTTCGTTCTCTCTTCCTCTGGAGGAGACGTTTGGAGGGGAGTTAGGATGTGAGAATGGAGCTCAGCCCAAAAGAAAGAATCCAGTTCATTACATAACAAAGTCTAACTAAGCAAATATCTCCCAGATGACCGTGTCTAGACTTTTAGCAGTACAAGGAACGGATCCAGAAACAGATAAACAACTGAGATATCTACCAAATAACAACGTTGTAAAAAAAACATGTGTGTCTATTACTTTTTCTAGGCAGTTGAAATGCTTTCGGTTTCACAAAATGTAACTTTGGGCAATGAATAGGATTTTTATTACAAGCATATTCACCCAAAAATGAAAATTCGGTCACTGTGTTCAGAGTTTCTGTCAAACTTTTGTTGAACGCAAAATAAAATATTTTTTAAAAAGCTAGAAACCGATAACTGTTGACTTACATAGTATTTTGTTTTTCCTACAATTGAAGTCAGTGGATTTCAGCTTTCTTCAAAATATCTTCTTTAGTGTTCAACAGTGGAAAGAAAGGTTTGGAACCACTTGAGGGAAAGTAAATAGTGAGTACATTTTCTTTTTTTCAGTGAACTACACCTTTAATGTTACACTTGTCACCAACGTCAATGCATGATTTGCCTTTGCTTCACTTGACGTGCAGTTTTTGTCTTGACATTTATTTTTGTCCTTGAAATTTTAGTTGACATTATTTGTTACAATATTTCTTGCAATTTCTGGTTAGTTAGTTACTTTAACAACAAATCAACCTATAACTTTAGAGCAATATTTAAAAAATATTGCTTATGTCCGCATTAAGCAGTAGGGAAAATGTATTGTAAAAATAAGTGTCATTTGTCATACTTTAAAAGTCATTTTATGGCAGAGCCTTGAATTTATAAACCTGATACTTATATAAATATATTTGTAGACTAGCCACATTGTGGAACGATTGGCTGTACAAACGTAATAGACATTTTCATAGAGAAATAACTTATGCAATTCTTCATACATTGTCCAAGACAGAAGTCCGATTTTTGGTATAAATTTGGACCAAAAATCTGACTAAATCTGGAGTAAATCTGACAGACCAAACAAATACCAATTTTCTATGTCCTTTTTTGGGCTAAATCTGGAGCAAATCTGACAGACCAAATGAAGACCAATTTTGAATGTTTTTTTTTTTCTTTTTGGCTAAAGCTGAAGCAAATCCAATAAACCAAAAAAAAAAAAAAGACAAATTTTCAACATCCTTTTTTGGGTTAAATCTATAGTAAATTCGACAGACTAAACAGATAATTTTTCAACTTCATTTTTTGGGCGGCTAAATCTGGAGCAAATCTGACAGTCCAAACAAAGACCAATTTTCAATGTCCTTTTTTGGGCTAAATCTGGAGCAGATCCAACAGACCAAACAAAGACCAATTTTCCATGTTGTTTTTTTTTTGGGATAAGTCTGGAACAAATCCCACAGATTAAACAAAGACCAATTTTCAATGTTGTTTTTTGGGCTAAATCTGGAGCAAATCCAACAGACCAAAAAAAAGACACATTTTCACCGTCTTTTTTGGGATAAATCTGGAGCAAATTCAACAGACTAAACAAAGATCAATTTTTGACATAGTTTTTTGGGCTAAATTTGGACCAAATCCGACAGACCAAACAAAGACCAATTTTTAGCATGGTTTTTTTAGGCGGCTAAATCTGGAGCAAATCTGACAGTCCAAACAAAGACAAATTTTCGATGTTGTTTTTTGGGCTAAATTTGGACCAAATCCGACAGACCACACAAAGAACAATTTTCAGCATAGTTTTTTAGGTGGCTAAATCTGGAGAAAATCTGACAGACCAAACAAAGACCAATTTTTTACGTCGTTTTTTTGGGCTAAATCTGGAGCAAATCTGGGCAAAGCTCAATTTTCAATGTCAATTTGTGGACTAAAAGAAGTCCTTGATGGGCCGACTTGATTTATAGCCCAAAAAACAACATCCAAATGACATCTCGTGCTGGTGTGGGTACTGTTTTAGACTGATCAAAATGCCTTGAAAAAGATTCCAATATACAAGTTGCCAGTCAGGAACTGGAGCGCTAGATAATACGAATACAATGAGGTACGTGTTGCACTTTTTAAAGACCCTCTTGGAAAACCACAGGGACACTTTCCAAAAGAAACTAACAAGGCCTTTTTCTCTTTTTCAAAACATGGAGCATTAATGTCAATCCCCCAAAATAAAACTCTTTAAATAGATCGTATTAGTAGCATTTTGAAAATCCCACATATGGGACCAATTGCTTCAACGTACATCCAAGAGTCATATATTATTAAAATAAATAACACAGCAGGCAGCGACCTCTTTAATTATTAGTCATGGGATTTCTAAGCAGAGCTCCATCTTTTTTCCGCATGTCTGTTTTTAATCACCTCTGCAGTGACCACTACCAGTTGTGTGATGATGAATATGACAAACAACATTAGTTGGTGTGCGTCTTTTATTGTACTTTTTCTTGCATTACAGATATATGAATGCATAAACACTGGCTCCAGGCCACATAGTTTATACTTTAAAAAAGAAAAACAACTCAAAACAAAACTTCATAAATAAGTCCTTCCCTGAACTCTAGTTTAAGCTCTGAATGATACAACAATGAATGCAAAAGGGTCTCGATTTGGCACGTTGTTCCATTTTCTGACATGGTTAAACTCAAGTTAGTTCAACTGTCGACCTGAATTACAGGTACTTGTTTTAATGGTGCAGATGGTTACTCCATCATCTTTTTAGTAGTTGGTTACCACCTACCAATCAATAAAGCCCAAAGTATACTTCACATTTTACGTGTCTGTGAGGGTCAGTGTACAGTGCGCACAATGTGAATTTTGTCATCGCAATAATATCCTTGTACTGCATGTGGCAGACGTCATAAAATCATAACAGTAGGGCTGTACGATTAATCGAAGGTGACTGTCATGTGCATTTTGTCAGTAAAGCTGGTTGTTTAATCAGTAGTAAATCTCCAGCATTTAAGATGGAGCAGCATTTGCTCACTTTCTTTTATTTATAATTATGTATTTGAGGGGTTTTTCACCTATATAGGACAGTAGGGTTGAGACAGGAATACATAAAGAGCAGAGAAGGACCAGCAAAGGATCTCGGGTCGCTGTGAGCACCTCAGTGCTATATGTCAGCGCACTTTACCACTAGGCTATTGGTGCCGATAACGCTTCATAACTTCCATCCGTGAGATGACTATGCAGTCATGTTTATTAGTCACAGTCAATCAATGAAAGCAGTTAAATCATGTTTATTCAGCAACCCTGAGTTTCTTCTTTCTGGCATATTTGGTGTTTCCACACAAGAGCAGCCTCTGGCCTTCAGAGATTTACTACTGATCAGGGAACCGTGCTTCCCTGACAAGATGTGCATGACAATCACAGCCTTTGCTTAATCGTGATTTTATTTATATTCGATTTATTGTGCAGCCCTAATAACATGCACTTTTATTTTTTTTATATAGTTTATCTATAAGATGGGGTTGATTCACAAGGTAGTTAAAGAAAAACTGCATATGGGGCATTCACATCGCATCACATTTTGCATGCGCGTGCCTTTTTCTGGCGCATGTAAATGGCAGCGAGGTTGAAAAAAATCATAACTTTTCAGTATGCCACAAGCACACTGCATGTCATGTGACAATAACCAACCAATCAGCTTCACACCTTGTATGGATTATACACATTTCAGTAATAACTGTAATTACATCAGACAAATGCGGACCAGAAACATTGCAGGGCTTTTACATTTTCTCCATAATTAAAACTTGTATCAGAGCTGCAGCAAGGGTTTGTCAGTAAGGATTTCTCTGAGAGTTCGGTTGCTTAGCAACGACAGATGCCAGAGGGGCACAAGCTCTGAAGCAAGTTAAAACGGGTGAAGAAAACTGCACGATCTTAGACACGATATCTGAGCAGCCCCTAAGTGGTACAGACCGAAACGCATGTAAGCTACAGTGACAATGGAAACTTGCATAGAGAAGATTTTGTGGAAAGAGGTTAGAAAGTAGCAACAATTGTACGACCTAGTCTTATGTTGGCAAGTGATTGAGCATAAACACATTTCTTTTTTTCCACAAGAAGTATTGAAAGCTCAAGTCAAATAAAGTAAACTCTGAAAGGAATTGTGTTTGTGCCTATGCTAGCAGACGTAAAAAACGAAGAATACTCTGGGCTTTAGTCATGCATATAGGGCACACAAAATTGGAAACACTTCAGGAGTTTCAGAGTTATCATCTGATCAGGTGAATTTTGCAAGATTGCCAGGAGATGTGTGTTGCATTCTTTTAAATGTCCGTCTGAAAACAAAGCCGCCATGACAACAAACGCCCTCATATGAAAGAAAAAAGCCATTATGTTTAAAACTATGCCATCGCTTATAATCAATAATTAAGACATGTCTGGCTGTAATTGTAGGGACACTGATTTTACATTTTCATGGGCCTATACATGATGCTAAACAAAACGAACTATGATTGGTTGCCTTACATAATCAGATGGCCTCTGGATGGTTCTTGGCCAGTGAAAACTGCAATATAGCCTTGGCTATGTAAGACTAGTTGCTGCGTGCATGCAAATAAAAAAGTGAAGCCAAAATATTTTCATTCTCTGGTGGCTGACTGCAGGATAGGTCAAAGTCTGATATTAGCTATTTGGGGGAAAAAAGTGGATTATCATTATCTGGTATTGCTAATTCTTTTCAATTAACTATACAAGACTGTGGGAATATGGCCGGTATCATAATACCGCAGGTCTACTTCATGATTTCTGCTTAGTAGACTTTGGCCCCAAATAACATGAGCGCAAAATGTCAGAACCCCTTTTTGGGGATATTTTGCCTTCACATTTCCAGTGGAAGGAAGTGGAGACGCTTCCTCCATCTTTGTTCAGTCTATGCCATCAATGTACTACAATAACACATTAAAGCCTGAACAAGTGATCCCACGGTGAAGTTTTGACAATTTGTACTTCTGCATTTTGTCTGTGCTGCTCTGCAATAACACTTCCGAAACACTAGTAGACAGTGGGGTTTCTTTGCCAGCGTATGGATTTATGATGGAAATGTGTGCAATGCTACTGTAGAAGTACCTCAAAGTT
This sequence comes from Danio jaintianensis, assembly GCA_903798115.1. NCBI lineage: Eukaryota > Metazoa > Chordata > Actinopteri > Cypriniformes > Danionidae > Danio > Danio jaintianensis. Next base: position 5,690,827 of record CAIGQV010019171.1, read on the forward strand.
ACACTCATTTAGGGAAAAAAAGAGACATTCAGCAACTTTAATCATAAAATAAGCACAAAAGTATCCATCCAAAGCTCTTCTGCTGGACTCGACACTTGTTAGACACTCCCACAGCTCTTGGCTCCACCCATCTGTCACCATTTACCTAGTCGACCAATCACTGATCTTGCGATCCGAATCATCTCAACATGTAGTTACATTTTTTGAGAGGTGTGCATCAGGGTTCGCATCAAGGTACGGCGACGGGTATAAATGAAAATACGAAAGAGTATAAAATTGGCCTAAAATGTTGCGGAGTTTCGAACCTAACAAAGAATATCGTTTTTGCCTATTGCTTTAAATTATTAGCTCACGTCTGGTGTACCGAGCTACAGGAAAGAGACAACAGAATGCGTTTAGGAGAAAAGTTAATATTTCACTTCAAAGTATACAATGAAAGTAACACGCATATATAAAAAGTCTACAAAACAAGCAAGGTGCGATCGTCTCAAAACCATGCAAGCGCTACATTGCCTTATTCAGGTCCTTATTTTAATAAATGTACAGTGAAGCATCTTAACACTAGTATTGAGGTCTAGATAAATGTAGATAAAAACACATGGCAGTGAAAGCAATGTGGCATTCAAATTGTTTGGCTAATGCGTCTTCCAAAGTTCTGCAACTATGCATAAAGGAGTTAAACTGGAGTCCAAAAGCGGTTTTAGTTTGGGGTTCGGTGTAATGTGGACCACAGTTCAAGTTTGTGGTCTTTGTCAATGCAATCCAGAAGTGGGCTGGTATTGATTAAGTGTATTGTGCCGAACACCAAACAAAATCAAAACAATGTTCTGCAACTTTAAGATTTCAAGACTCGCTGCAATGATAAACAGTTTTTAAGTGTTTCTAATGTTGATGGTCAAGGAGCGTAGTGTAGATCAGAACTACATAAAAGTTGGAGAGCAGACCAACATGGTATTAACAGTGATGGGCTCTGATTTAAAGAATTGTACCAAGTGTGAAAACAGCATAAGAAACAAGAATAGACATATGCTTGAATCATTGTATCATAGCTCATGCATTCAGTATCATCCAACCAGTGAGATGAGGTCAGACTGATGAAGATTTTAATACAATCATAGTGATATTGATGCACTATAAATAAACTACTGAAGCATTTTTTAAAAAAAGGGAGGTGTCCTGTAGTGTTGGGTTTGTTGCGCTTGTAGGTCCTAGGATCTGGAATGGCTTCTGCAAGGTTTTTCGAGAGTTACCAGTTGTCCAAGAAGTCAAATCCAGTCTTCAGGATAGAGCTGCTTGTGTTGAACTGAAGGGGGAAAAAGGAAATAAAATATTTTATGTGCTGTTAATGGTTAAAATGTTAGTGGGAGGAAATGTAAAAGAAAACATGCAGTTAGAGAGCAGGTTCGTGTTGGCTTTATTTGCTTTTGAAAAAATATTATTGTATATATAATATATTTATTGTATATATAATAATTTATAAAATATAAATTATATATCATCATGAAATATTAATGAGCTGTTAAAATATTGGTTTACATTTGACTAAGAAGCCATTTTAAAAGATTCTGCCAAACAATCGGTTTTATTTATTCTTAAATTCCTTTTGTCCACCCAAATTTTTTAAAGTTTAAGATTTCATTTTTAATGGCTTAATATTTAATTTTTAATAATCACAAAGGATGATTCATTCAATTATTCATTAAAAGGTTAACAAAAATAATGCCGTATGAATGCATTCCATTTTTTTTCTCGACCTTTGTTTTATGATTTATTACAGAGCTGAAGTATGAATCAGTAAAACCTTCAAATTATTCATTCTTTTTTATTTTTTGGCAAACAAATTACAGCACAACAGAGGTTTAATGTTAAAAAATGGTGTGCTATTACTGTTGTTATTATGAGATCATGAGGAAAAAAAAAAAGTCATATTTTTGAGTTGTCACTCCAAAACAAATTACAAGGTGATGCATTTGGGAATTTTCTGTACAAGCCCGTGTTTGTGTGTGTGTCCACATAAGTATGCAGTAGTCAATATTAGAAGTGGATCCAAATCTTTCATTAAAGTTGTCCTAAAACAATCGAACAACACCCATTATTGTCTTAGGGCAATTTGGAAAAACTTTGTTGGTCCACATTAAATGTTGACTACTATAAATTGTCCTTTAAGGGGGCATAGAGAGCATAGATCTCCCTGGTTTTCAAAGTGTATTGTGGGACTTTTTAGGGAGCGAACGTTTCAGTGTACTGTTAGAACTTTGCCATTGACACAGCACTTAAAATGGCTGACTCCCTGATCAGTGCCCTGACTAGTGAACAAGGCAGCTAACTGAGATGCACCCTCAATCTCACAAAGTTTAAAGATTTATTTGGTGTTTCTGTCCTAATTCTGATAGGACAGTATGTATTCTGAAAGTGAAGTTGGAGAGAATAGGGGATGGGATCGGTAAAGGACTTGAACTCAGGATGCCTAAATCGCAATGGCGCTATATGTCAGCACACTGCCCACAAGGCTATCCGTGCCAACATCAATCTAGCAAAGTGAATTTAAACTTTTATTTTGGCAGGCTGTACAAAAAAAGACCCATTCACACAGAGAATTCAAGTGTACAGTCCTACTTCTGGTTCGCATACTATCCGTCCTAAATAGCATTCGAAAATAGGACTAGCATGTCCCAAATCATAGTGTGTTGAAATGAGTACTCCAAAGTTAATCAGATGGTCTACTATTTCCTGTAGAAATCTGAAATGCAGATCTGTGTGTACTTTAGTGTTGTCACGGTACTGAAATTCAATACCAATCGGTACTGAAATTTAAAAAACATCCATTTCCCGTTAACATTTGAGCAATGTTGAGCACGTTCTTAAACACCGCTGATTTGCCATTGTGCTCAACAGAAATGACTGTGATTGGCTGTGTTAAAATGCTCCAGTGTCCCTGTATCTGTAGTTACACTCAGTAAACAGCAGTGAGTTTGGTGAACTGATGACCTTCACGGCGAATCACAGTCATTTCTGTGTACACAAGGGCAAATCAGAGCGGTTTAAGAATGCGCTCAACAGCGCTCAAATGTTTGCGGGAAATGGATGTTTTTAAAATTTCAGTACCGATTGGTATCGAATTCCAGTATCGTGACAACACTAGCGTACTCTAACCGCTACATTCCACAATACATTCTGCGTTGGATTCAGTTAGAACAACAAATACGGGTAAAAAGTGTTGACAAACTATAAACATGACAGACACACAAGGCCGAAGGTTAAGTGTAGATGCTTTGGTAAAGGATGTCTGTGTGATTCTTACTATTTAACCATCTGGAATATATTTTGTTCACGTTTTCCACGTTATATTTCATCTGCAAAAACAATTTGAACTTTTATAAAGACCTGTTTGGTCAACTTCTTAATGCGTAATTATTCAAAAACCTAAGATCCACGTGAAATCAACATTTACAATGTTTACTTTGCCAGCTCACGTTGTCGTTCTTCAGGTGAACAATTAATCAGTGCAAGTTAATCCACTAAATTTTTTGTTTTGTTTTGGTAATCTTCAATCAAAGACTGACCATTTGCTTCCACCTGTGGAGAGGTGGTCCTTCTCTGTTGACATCAACTTGAGGGCTTCCACAGCAACTGTTGTCAATATCCTTAACCACGCCCCTCTTAACATTAGTTTTCTATGAGGGAATGATGTGCAAAACAAAGCCCCGCCCCCTACTCAATATTCCGTTTCAGTTGGAAGTGCATCAACATACGCAAATAAAAGTCTCCACAACTTCTGGTTCACAAATACTTTAACCTGCTGCTGCTTCTCCAATGTGCTAGGAAATTTAATATGAAGCAGATAATATGACAAAACGATTGACATGGCAAGTAACGAAGCAACATAACGTCCGTGAATGAGAAAGTAGTACGTCCCAAAGCTTGCGTAATCTTCTGTTACACACTCAAAAGTATATACTGTTTTGAATTGGGACGCAGCATCACTATATAATATATATATATATATAAATAATATAGTGAACATGGAATACCTGTGAGAAGGTTGGACTGGAGGCGGGTGAAGCTTCTGACTTTTCCACATCTTTAACTGTGCTGTTGGATTGAGAGGAAGACCTTGTGACCAGACCAGGGCTGAACACCTCATCCGTGGTGCTACTTACTGAAGGAAGCGTGCTTTGGGCTCTTTCCCAGCCTTCTTCCAATGAAGACACCGGAGCCGAAGGAGTTGGGGTCACACTGATGGCCACAGGGGTCACGCTGATGGGAACGGGGGGCGGCGGAGGCAGCGCTGGAGGTTTTGGGGCTCTCTGTTTGGCCGGCCTCGAAACAGGAGCTTCCTCCAAATCCCTCGACCCAGACTCTGACCTCAGGTATGAAGGCAACGGCTTCTCTCCTTTCTCCAAAGACTTGATCTGACTGGGTGTCAGAGAGGGAAATTCAGCCTTCTCGCCCTCCAGTCTTGAGCGTTCGGCGCTGATCTTCCAGAAGGAGGACTCATCATTGCTGGGCAGCTTGGTGGTCTGAGAGGGTTTGGGTTTGGGCTCGTTCACCAAGGGGGGAACGAATGGTTCGGTCATGTTGGAGATGCTAAATTCCATCTGACTCTGTTAGGAATTAAAAGGCTAGATTAGGGACGGGCGTAGTGTTGTCACAATACTGGAATTTCGATCAGTCGCTACTGAAATTTAGAAAAACGTACATTTTCCGCTAACATTTAATTGCTGTTGAGCATGTTTTTGTTTTTTTTTCAGTAGCGAAATTTCAGTATCCTTTTTCTCACTTAGAATTTGTGTCTTGTTTCTAGTCCAAATATCTACATTTCAAAGCAAAAACTAAATTATTTTACCAATTGGATCTGAAATTTAAAAAATGTCCATTTCCCGCTAGCATTTGAGCG
>CAIGQV010019171.1:5701611-5728162 GCA_903798115.1 Danio jaintianensis
CCCCCCCCCCGTGGGAACAGACAAAAACTGTTGTTTTTTTTACAAAACTGAACTAATAAGACAAAAATACAAAAGTGGCAAAAACATTGCTTTTAACTTTCATTAATCATTTCATTTTTAATAATTGTGGGCCTCTGCATCCTTTCCCTGTAGTCTGCAGAGAAGGTGATTGATTTAGCTGGAGCGAGGATGGAGGTGCAGGAGGGTGACGGGAGCTTCTGCTGGAGCGTCAGACCTAAAGGCGGGAAACGCGTGTACCTCCTGCGGGCCGCCAACGCGGTGGAGCAGCGGCTCTGGATGACGGCCATTCTGGAGACTCAGCTGATGACTGGAGTGACCTGCTCCAACGCCTGTGTCCTGCAATAACAACAACTACAGCGTCGTTTACACTCTTTACACATTTCTTTCTTAAATGAGCCAAAAATAACCTCTACCTACGGTTGAGGACACTCAGTCTTTTATTTTGATACAAATGAAACGTTTTAAATGATTATAAGATATTTGTGTTGTGTTTGTATTATTTTTGTGTTTTCAAAATGAACATAAGCCATAACATATACGTTTTATTAAAGCACATTGCTAGTTTTCAGTGTCTAATGTTGGTGTCTGCATCAAATTAAAGGCATAAAAGTGAGTTTATCAGAACGCTAATTAAATGGTAATCAAATAAATTATGTTTTTAGTACTAAAATATGGTGAAATAATGTTGCACTGACATTAAAAGTTAGTCAGCTTTTCTAATTGCACTTATAAAATCTGGCCAATAGAGGGCGGCGTATGATAGACATAGATTATAGCTCATTAATCACGTTCAGGTAAACACAAGCACCACAGAAAATTTTAATAAATCAGCTTTAAAGGGATAATTCACTAAAAAATGAAAGTTCTGTCATCTTTTACTCACCTTTATTGCGTTCACAAATCTGAGTTTCTTCTGTTGAACACGAAGATATTTTGACAAATGTTTGGAAACCTGTAACCATTGACTTCCATAGTATATGTATTTCCTACTATGGAAGTCAAGGGTTACAGGTTTTCAGTTTTATTCAAAATATCTTAATTTGTGTTTAACAGAAGAAAGAAACGCATGAAGGTTTGGACCCATTTGAAGGAGAGTAAATTGTGAGTAAATGTGAATTTTTGGGTGAACTATCACTTTAATTAATTTTATAAACAAACACAATAACATCAAATGAACGTAACTGTTTTAAATAGTATTTTTTTTTTTATTATTCAAGTTTCATTCAAAGAATTGATGGGCACATACATTATGTTCTTTTAAAACCTGTAAATCAATCAAGTAAAAATATGTACGCTGGTTTATAAGGAATTTGCATTTGTAAAGGATATTAGTCGATTTTTTTAAGTGTATTTCCGAGCAAATAAATAATTCCTTAGTGAGCAGAAATCTACTGTAGCACTGCAGGCTGGTCATATGGACAAACCCAGCGTTGGGTTATTTATTTATTTATTTATAATTAATGTAAACTAAATTTTGAACACAGCAGCTGGGTTATATTTGACCCAGTGTTATTTTAGAACAACCCAATATTTATTTTGCAGTGTATGCAGGGTAAATGCTGTGTTTTGAGTAAATGACGAACTTATAATTTGACTTCAAAAGTTTTGGAGTAACCTGTACGAAATATAGAGAGTGTTTTTGGACCCTGACCAAACAAACTACTCGACGATTTAGCGACGATATATTTGATCCGTGAATGTAACATGATCCTCCCCGCGGTCTCTCTCTCTCTCTCTCTCTCTCTCTCACACACACACACACACACACACACACACATCTCTGTACGTGTGTGTTTAGTTTCGGTCTGTGGGTTGAGCTTCAGCGCCGTTTCTGTGATCTGCTCATTAGTGTTTAAAAGTTGTTAGACATGAGAAAGCGCGCTCCAGGGAACTTTATTTCACTTCACTCACTTTGAGAATTTGCTAGAAACTTTTCTGGACAAAGAATGGAGCCGATAACAAAGTGGACATCGACTCAGGTTGTGGACTGGATCAGAGGTAAGAGATCGGTGACTCGTTTCTCGCGCGAATTTAAACACTTTGGGTACAATTCATAGGCTTATTTGCTTTGTTTTATAAACTTTATGTATGCTATACGTACAAAAAAAGGTATGAGGAGTCATTTACTGTACACTACAGCGATAATTAAAACGCGAGAACACGAGACCTCATTCAAGCATAGTCAGCCGTTTTTCTTAATGTTGTTTTAGCAACAATTTAAAGAAAGTAAATTGTCCTTAAAATGTTTGCACAACGTGATATGCACTTCATTAGGATATATATCAGTATTTTATTTTACAGCGTTATACAGCTTGTAAAAACATTATTAGTCTAACTTTTGTCAGAAACTGTCACCATGCTAAATGTTTGTAAAGGCAACATCCACATCCCTGACCAAACAGACAGACATTCGGTGTTTATTTATTCCACATGATCGAAACCGGGCAAGCTTTTGAAACTCTCTCTCAACTTAAACTGTTTACATCTGCCAAAGAATTCATTTCTAAAATCAAACACTGAAGAGATCATACTGATGTCCTTACATATTTAGTGTGAGGACTCGCCATTGTGGGTACACTACCACACATTTTCGACTGTTTACATTTTTGTGAAGCTGTATTTTTAATGAATAGTGTTTAATAATATCGTTGTATGAGTCTTAAACACTAAAATATCATTACACAATTACTTTAATTAGCACCGCAGGCATGAATTTCTAATAGTGCACTAGCTTTTGTTAGTAGTATTATTCTTATTAAAAGAGATACAATGCAGCATTGGAAAAAGTTGACTCCCATTTTATTATTATTTCACTGAAACGTCAACAGTTTCATTTACATAAGCAAATTATTTTCTGTAGGTTGGACTTTTTGTGGTTGGTGATTTGAATTCGAATGTTGTGTTGTTGTTTTTCTTCTTCTTTGCTTAACATCTAAAATCCTTTGGTTTTGTATTTATTGTATGTTTTTTTAATTCATCCTGGGATTTTTTTTTTTGTCAGCTGTGGGCAAATTGCTATTTATCTTTAACCGTTTTCTCATTCAGACTGCTTTCTGTTGCCATCTTCATTGTTATTTGTTGATCGAGTCATACAGTAGCGGATATGAAATTCATAATTAGAAATAGTGATGGAAAGTAAATCATCAGCTGTCATGCATCTGTTTGACAAAATACTTCCATCTCCAGATACATCTTTACATAATTATGGAAGTATTTTCCATTTTAAATTCAAATTTTTGTCACATACACAGTACGATATGCAGTGAAATGCTTATACAACCGCCAGTGACCTTAAAAAACCCACAAATAATATCAATAAGAATCTAAATTCTCGAAATTTATCGAAGTAAAAACACAATGTTAGATATAGAAATAGAAGTTATAGCTATAAAATAAGACCAAATATAAAATATTTAAAACTTTAGATATGAAGAATATAGCTATAGAAAATATAAAAAAATCTTAGATATACAAACAAACGTAGAAAACAGAAGTGTTTCTAATAAAGTTCCTGGTGCATAGAGAGGAAGGAGTTTATCCTACAGGTGGTTTGTCAAGCCCACTTATCTGCATGCACACTCAGAACTACACAATATAGGACCAGGGTGTGTTTAATTTATTGGTCTGCGATTATTGCACTGTGATGCGTTTTGGCGTTTTCATGTGGATGGAGAATTGATTAAAAACGAAAGCGGGGAAAACTTTTATTTTATAAAACTACCCGTGTGCGTGTGGACATGGCATTAGGCAACTGGAGCAAGTATGGAAACATAATAATCGCAGCCCAATAAATAATTAATAACAAATTGGGCTAATCAAACACACCCTGGTGGTATATTGTGTAGTTCTGAGTGTGCATGCAGGTGAGTGGGCTTGACAAACCACCTGTAGGATACACTCTTTCCTCTCTCATGCACCAGGCATAAAAGCATATATGCTGGGTTCACACCAAAGGTGAATTAAGTATTTTCACAAGTAAATTGCATACAAGTCAGTGCAAACATGAGAACAGATTACCGTCCCGCTGTGTGAATGATGTGGAATATGCGTTACGTTTAGGCCTGTCACGATAAGTAATTTTTGTTGTGCTATATATTGTCATAGAAATGATTGCGATAAGTGTTATTATTTTCAGATTTGGAACCGAGCTCATTTGGACACCTTCTTCTAAACCTGTCAGTAGTTTTCAGGAAAATGTGAAAATTCACCTTTTCTTCACCTGTTAGTAAGCATTGTTTGTAAAAGAGTTGAACCCTGAACTCGCTGACGCCCCAGTGGAGATTAGATGAGATGACAGAAGCTGCACAGTCAGCTAAAATGTTGAAGACATTTAATTTTTATGTAAACATGATGGACGATATACACTCACCGGCCACTTTGTTAGGTACACCTGTCCAACTGCTCGGTAACGCAAATTTCTAATCAGACAATCACATGGCAGCAACTCAATGCATTTAGACATGTAGACATGGTCAAGACGATCTGCTGCAGTTCAAACCGAGCATCAGAATGGGGAAGAAAGGTGATTTAAGTGACTTTGAACGTGGCATGGTTGTTGGTGCCAGACGGGCTGGTCTGAGTATTTCAGAAACTGCTGATCTACTTGGATTTTCATGCACAACCATCTCTAGGGTTTACAGAGAATGGTCCAAAAAAGAGAAAATATCCAGTGAGCGGCAGTTCTGTGGGCGCAAATGCCTTGTTGATGCCAGAGGTCAGAGGAGAATGGCCAGACTGGTTTGAGCTGATAGAAAGGCAACAGTAACTCAAATAACCAATCTTTACAACCGAGGTATGCAGAAGAGCATCTCTGAACGCACAACAAGTCCAACCTTGAGGCGGATGGGCTACAGCAGCAGAAGACCACACCCGGTGCCACTCCTGTCAGCTAAGAACAGGAAACTGAGGCTACAGTTCGCACAGGCTCACCAAAATTGGACAATAGAAGATTGGAAAAACGTTGCCTGGTCTGATGAGTCTCGATTTCTGCTACGACATTTGGATGGTAGGGTCAGAATTTGGCGTCAACAACATGAAAGCATGGATCCATCCTGCCTTGTATCAACGGTTCAGGCTGTGTAATGGTGTGGGGGATATTTTCTTGGCACACTTTGGGCCCATTAGTACCAATTGATCATCGTCTCAACGCCACAGCCTACCTGAGTATTGTTGCTGACCATGTCCATTTCTTTATGACCACAGTGTACCCATCTTCTGATGGCTACTTCCAGCAGGATAACGCACCATGTCATAAAGTGCGAATCATCTCAGACTGGTTTCTTGAACATGACAATGAGTTCACTGTACTCAAATGGCCTCCACAGTCACCAGTTGTCAATCCAATAGAGCACCTTTGGGATGTGGTGGAACGGGAGATTCGCATCATGGATGTGCAGCCAACAAATCTGCAGCAGCTGCGTGATGCTATCATGTCAATATGCACCAAAATCTCTGAGGAATATTTCCAGTACCTTGTTGAATCTATGCCACGAAGGATTAAAGCAGTTCTGAAGGCAAAAGGTGGTCCAACCAGGTACAAGTAAGGTGTACCTAATAAAGTGGCCAGTGAGTGTATATTGCGTCACCAAAAATGATTGAAGTCATGTCCATGTATTGCACGATAAATTGATATATTGATTATTGTGACAGGCCTAGTTACGTTTGCCTTGAACGTGCAAAATTTTCCTTATTCGCATATTGGTGTGAACCCAGCCGTGTTGGTCAATCAGAAAGGAGAAAACAGAGTGCATGCTGACATCATGAGGCGAAAACTTCGGTTGTAGTGTCCACACGAAGCACACTGTATCCGGAGTTTCGAAAAATCTTCAAAGTTTTCAGAAAGTTTCGGTTTCAGTCACCCGATACTTCATTTTCGTGTGACCAAACAGCGAAATCGTGTAGAAAAAAGTGCGGTTTTGAAAATACTCAGTATTCGTGTGGACAGGGCCTAAAACAACACCATAAAAACGTTCCACCGCAGTGCCAGATACCCATAATTCCCTGCTAACCAGAAATGACTGTGATGTGAAAGACTTCTGAGATGGTTTGGGTCAACGCCATTCACACACTTCTGCCCTGAGACAGTGTTTCAGCACATGCATCTAATTATAAACCCAGACACCTTAAAGACCCCAAACCTGCTGTTCAGACGCTGGCTAAAAGTTGGCCTTTTGTGCTAATGAAGGACTAGCGCATCTCTCCCGACGCCAGCTTGAGACGATAAAAGCTGTCTTAGACAATGCGGGAGTTAACAGATGTGCTTTATTTGAGTCTCTAAAGGCCATTTTCACACTAGCTGCTCAGTTTACCCTTTGAAGATGATTTAATTTTAAGTATTACTATTATAAATTATCTTCATGTAAGGGATCTATTTTTTCCTAAACTGAAAACTGCTGTATTTATTTATTCAAACATTTATTTATGTAATTTTTTTTTGTTTTTTATGTATTATTAATATTTTATGCATTTAAGTGTCATTTGTTTTATTGTTATAATTTATTTGAATCAAAATTATTTTAATGCATTCAACTATTTCAATGTTTGAATAATAATTATTGCAATTATGTATTTTTTTTTATTATTTGATTATTTGTATGTTTCATATAATGTGCGTTTATGGTAGAGCTGTGCAATTAATCGAAATTCAATTTACATTTGGGCCTCCAACGATTATGAAAAATCATTTATTGAGATTAAACGATAATTGCATCATATCCTGCCCCCTTTTATGCAGCCCTAAACTGAAAAAAATTATATTATAAATAATAAAAAAGTATATAATAAAAGTATATTATTAATAATATTTGTCTAAAATATGATTTGGAAAATATTTTCCATGCATTATAGTATTGTGTTTATTTATCCAAAAATATATATATTTTTTCTCAAAAAAAATAAATAGTATAATATATATAATAACTAATATTTTGTGCATTTAAGTGATATTTGTTTTATTGTTATAATTTATTGGAATATTATTTATTAATAATATATAAATTAATAATTATTGTAGTTATGTGTTTTTTTATTATTAGATCATTTTAATGTTTTATTTATACTAATGTGTAGTTATGGATTTGTCATTATGAATTTCATACATTCATTTTAATCTCGCTTTTGTTTTGTCAATTCAGTTATTTATTTTAAACTTTACATTGAAGTCTATGATTTTTTTTTTATGCCAAACATTTCCACTGCCCTCCTTGCACTTCCAGATCCCTGTTTGAAAACCCCTGATTTAGGTGATTCATTCTTGTATTTTCATACAGTTATCTGAAACTAAAAAAATACATAATTTAAAAATAGTATCAAACAAACTCGCCAACAGCCCTCCCAAAAAAAACAACTTATTTTAATAATGTCAGCTATGTTTTCTGAACTATATGTAAACATATTTAATGTAAAATATCTTACTCAGGACAGTACTGAATAAAAAATAGCATGCATATTGTATGATCTCTCTTATTTAGTTAAAATTATTCACTTTCATTTAGTTAAATTATTATTCTCTTATATATATTAGGGCTGCACAATATATCATTTGAGCATCGATATCGCAATGTGTGTATCCGCAATAGTCACATCGCAGGATTAGATTATTTATTAAAAATTAAAAGATAAAGACATTATTAAATATTATTATTTTTAAATAATTTATACAATCATGACCATGTTATTTTATGTTTGATTGTACCTGAATAAATTAGCAGTTTCCAGAATTTTGTGATTCATGTTTTTATTTTCCCCATTTTTTTTTTCTGCTTTTAAATTGCATTATGGGACCTTGATTTTTCTTCCAACGACTTTTAATCTTGAAAAGTTAAAAAAAGTGACTTTTATTAGCATTTTTAATAGTTTAAAGTGATATATCATCTGGGTTGGCGTCGTTTATTACGGCCCAAAAACCTTGTAATAAATTGCCAGTACATTTTCTGTCATTTTACAGACTTATTTATCTCTATATTCTTTCTTTTACATTATATTATTTCAAACTACTAAAATGTCAATAAAAATCACTTTGTTCAAATGTAGAGTTGAATTTTCAACATCAAAAAAGACATCAACATTCCATAATCCATCTCACAACCGTAAATAAACAGAAAACATTGAATCACAAAATACAGATACTGTTAATTAACAGATTTTTTTTTTTACAGTGTACGTATAATAACTATAATTGGAAATATAGATGTATAGTTAGCTAGCTGATCCCAGACAATTTTCTCAAGTGAATCAGCAAGCTTCCCATTTGTTTACATTTGAATCCTGATCAAAACTGCCCTTCCTGTATGTTCACCTGTTCATGTGAAGTCAAGCATTCACACAGCAGCTCATTTTCACAGGTCAGCAGGTCCCCGATTACTGCCCTGTCTTATCTCTTTTATTAACTTTAACAACTGTTTGCATTTGTAGCAATCTGTAGGAAATTAGCAGCTAATTAGCAAACCGTTTCAGTGACCTTTAGACACAGCAATACAATATATGTTTGTGAGACACCTATTCGGTTCGATAAAAAGTGCTGCTTTTATTTACTCTGTATATGTGACCACAAAACATAAGTCCTAAGTGTAATTTACACTGTAAAAAATCGATTTGTGTTGGGACAACATGAAGGAATTAAGTTAACTAATTTGTTTTTGCCAATTTAAGTGGTTTGAACATAAAATGATTAAGTTGTCCCAAAAAGAATCTCAATTGTGTTTTTTCAGCTTATTTTATATAAGTAGTTTGACAGCGAATGTCATTTTTTGAGTGTAAAAAATTATTTGAGTTGAGATTTAGCTTATTTGAATGAATAAGCTTTACACTGAGTTATGGTTTGTTTGAAAGAATAATATTTTGCGGAAAAATCTGGAATCTGAAGGTAAAAAAAGCAAAACAATCTGCCAATTTGGTCAGTAAAATAGTCTGAATTCAAAGTGAAAACAAGTTTATTTTGCTTACCCCATTGGTGGATTATTTAGCTTGTTTTATGTCACTTAATTTTGACTTATTATTTCTGAAAACAAGACAATGTTTGTTGCTTGTCTAGGAAATGCTTCTGGATTTAAGAATATTTGGATATTTGGACTAGAAACAAGACAAAACTCTTAAATAAGTAAGAGTAAAGGAAATGTAATGCACAAAAATTGTTGAGTTTTGATAGATTTACTACATGAAATGTACAAAATATATTCATGGAACGTGATCTTTACTTGATATTCAAATTATTGTTTTGCCACAAAAGAGAAATCTATTATTTTCATCCCATAAACAATAGTCGAAATATATATAATAGAGTATGGCAGCAAAATATATAGTTTTCGTATGGCCATTGGAATGTGTGCATCCACAATAAGATCCGCATATTCTGCAATGTCAAGTCAGGATTATATTTGACCAGACGCCACAGTTCAGAGTACGTCATTTGTAGACAAAGCAGAGTCACAAAGTTGAACCATAACAGAGTGAAAGTTTATATTTTGCATGTGTTTTTAAGGAGATAGTTCACCCAAAACTGAAAATGTACTCATACTCTCCCTCAAGTGGTTCCAAACCTTTATGAGTTTCTTTCTTCTGTTGAACACTAAAGAAGAGATTTTGACGAAAGCTGAAAACCTGTAGCCGTTGACTTTCATAGTAGGAAAAACTGTGGAAGTCAATGGTTACTGCTATTCAACTTTCTTCAAAGTATATATATTTTTGTGTTCAGCAGGAACAGGAGTAAATGATGGCAGAATTGTGGGTGAACTGTCCCTTTAAGGCTCATGAACGTAAGCATTTCAGGCAAGTTTGAAGTATTCAAGCACTGAAAGAAAGTTTAATAAAACGTTTTCTTTTTCACATTTCACTGTAAAAATATGCTAATTAACAGGTTCTGTTCTGTTCTTTTTATTGATGATTGTGAATTGCATTATGGGATCTCGGCCCTGTCGATTTCTGATGTTGAAAATACAACTGTGCAGTTTGAAACAAAATATTCAAAATAATATAGACAGAAATAAGTCATTAAAATATAAGAAAGAAAATACTGACAGTTTATTACCAGGTTTTTGTTTACTGTAATTTCCAATCCAGAAAAATACCAACCAAAACAATATATAAATGTCTGTAAAAGTCACTTGTTCAAACTTTTCAAGATCAAAGGTTGTTGGAGGAAAGCTGTAATGCAATTCGAAGGCATAAAAAAAAAAAACAATTTCTGTACCTCAATGCTGTTAGCCTCCTCCAAAAAACACGGAAGGATGTATTGGTCTATACATTTAGTTTGTTTATTATATTTTATGAAAATGCACTCCAAAATCACTACTGATCAGTCTAAAATGAAGTCTTAACTCTTTCCAGCTATTCAACTGAACCGTCGCAATTGTATTTACTGTAATTAAATAATCAAATGTAAAATAACACTGCATAGTCTTCTTTTTTTTAACAATTCAATAAAATTAGTCGTTGTTAATTTGTCAAAACGCTACAATTTCTTAGGCCTGAATGCTTTTAAAACCCTCACACAGTCACAGGCCTCAAAAAACACTTGCGAAACGATTAATTATAATCCAGACTCAGTATTGCGTATACTCGCGATGTGAATATTGCGAATGATCACATTGCGATATCGATGCTGAAACGATATATTGTGCAGCCCTAGTGTGAAGTTTACAAAATGTCTTCATTTACATTATATTCGAATGATTTTTGCCATAAAGTATACAATTTATCATACAATATATTTTTGGCTATTCTAACATTTGCACTGTAAAAACAATCGATTTGTGTTGGCACAACCTGAAGGAATTAAGTTAAGTTATTAGTTTTTACAAATTTAAATGGATTGAACATAAAAGAATTAAGCTGTCCCCCCAAAAAACGTAAGAATTGTGTTGTTTCAGCTCATTTTAAATAAGTAGTTTGAACAAACAGCAAACATAATTTGTTCAGTGTATATGCGTGCAAAATAATACTAAATTTGTGTCCAGTGTCATATATTACAATGTCATTTTTTTTACCTGCAGCCCTAATATTCCTAATATAAGCGAGAGAGAAGTAGAGAAATGCGTTCAGCTGAAAATATGCCTCCTGCCTGAAGCTGTTCAGGTGATTATCTGTTATCGGCAGGAATCGTGCTGTAACACGCCTGCATATTTCACCACCAGACTGACACACTTCACTCAATACACAAGAAATTGTTTTCCCTTTTAGTGATCAAATCTCTTCTTTAGGCCACATCAATGCTCTCTGACATCATGACAGCATCTCGTCGTGTTGTAGGATCTTTTGGGGCTTTTGGTCACTCAAAGTATTGTCACAGATGAGCGAGTTGCGTGACTGTGGTTTGACTGTTTGTGTATCAGGCGGAGACGGCAGTTTCATCTTTATTAGCAACATTGACTGTGACTCATCCACACGCAGACGTAAACACACACACACACACACACACACCGCCCTCCACCAAACAGGAGAGAGGTGACAGTTGTCTATCTACAGTAGATAAGTCAATTCAGTTCATTATTTTGGATATTTGTTTTTTTTACGATAACATTTACAAGAAAACTTGTATTTTTTTGACTGAGTTGAATTGAGTTGAAACCACTGATCTTTACGAATGCACAAGTGAATCATTAGCTACCTTGATTCATTCATACGATTCATTTGGGAATGAAATGTACAAATGTTCTGCGCTGGCTTTCTTTGGTGTTATTTCACTGACAAAATGGAAAAACAAAACAAAAAAACAACCTATTAAGTCTGTTTATCTGTTTTTGTCCTGTCTCTGTAATTCTGTTGCACTGTAGAAGCTCTGTCACGAAAACAAATTCCTCGTATGTGTGAACATACCTGGCAATAAAGCTCTTTCTGATTCTGATTCTGATAATTAACTTAAGAAACACTCTTTAAAAAATAGGCTCATCTTACAACTCCCCTGGAGATAAACAGTTGAGTTTTACTATTTTTGAATCCATTCAGCCGGTCTGGCGGGGGCACTTTTAGCTTAGCTTAGCATAAATCATTTAATCGGATTGGACCATTAGCATCTCATGAAAAAATTGAGTGACTTTGCTGCCATACCATGGCTGCAGCAGGCACAATGATATTATGCAGCGCTGTTACTTAGTTACCTAGCTGCGGACTATTTCCGTGCACTGCGTAATATCATTGCACCTGCTGCAGCCATGGTATGGCAGTAAAGTTCCTTGATCATTACGACACAATGAGAGTATAGTTCCTACTCAGATTGACCTAGAAAATAGCAACTTATTTTCTGTCGATCTTAGTACATGATGAAACTACAGAAAAGTCCAACTTTAAATAGGAAAAATATGTGAGATGAAAAAAGTGAGATGCTAATGGTCTAATCCGATTCAATGATTTATGCTAAGCTAAGCTAAAAGTGCTCCCGCTAGGCCCAGAGATCAGCTGAATTAATTCAAAAATGGTCAAACCAAAAACAAACAATATGGTATATGGGCGACACAGTGGCTCAGTGGTTAGCACTGTCGCCTCACAGCAAGAAGGTCGCTGGTTGGAGTCCCAGCTGGGCCAGTTGGCATTTCTGTGTGGAGTTTGCCATTTCCCGTGTTGGCGTGGGTTTCCTCCGGGTGCTCCGGTTTCCCCAACAGTCCAAAGACATGCGCTATAGGTGAATTGAATAAACTAAATTGGCCGTAGTGTATGTGTGTGAATGAGTGTGTATGAGTGTTTCCCAGTACTGGGTTGCAGCTGGAAGGGCATCCGCTGTGTAAAACATATGCCGGATAAGTTGGCGGATCATTCCGCTGTGGCGACCCCTGATGAATAAAGGGACTAAGCCGAAGGAAAATGAATGAATGAATGAATGAATGAATGTGTTATATGACCTAAGTATAAAAGCATAAAGTGTTAAAAGGCATCTAAGTTAAATTATTGGGGTCATTCTAAATGCATTCTTCATCACTTCATTACTTGAATGGTTTTGGACTTGCAAAATGTGTTTTTAGTGATTGGTAATGTCAGTTCACACATTGCAACAATAACAGTTAGGCTACAGTATTATATCACTTACCACAGCCCTAGCTCACCACACCACTAGTTCACTAAATCTAAGAAGTGAAATGTGACGCTGGACCACAAAAGCAGTCATAAGTGTCTCTTTGTGTTGTTGAGATTTATACATCACTTAATAAATAATCTGGTTTGTTAGTATAGGAAAATATTTGGCCGATATACAACTATTTTAAATTTCTGGAATCTGAGGGTTCAAAAAAAATCTAAATTTTGAGAAAATCACCCTTAAAGTCAGACAAATGAGTTCTTAGCAATGCTAATGCTATCTATCAGTCTGTTGATATGTTGTTCTCTCTTTCTCTCTCTCTCTGTCTGTCTATCTTTCTGTCTGTCTACTTTTTTGTCTGTCTGTTCCAGTTCATGCCAAGTTCATGTAGCTTAATTCATTCCTGTGGCACATGCTGGGAGAAATGCTTTGGCTTGCCTTGCAGCTGCTTTAAAAAACAGACTTTTTAGCAAGTGGCTAGGCTACACTCTTGCTCATAGCCTGGCTCTGGTCTTCACTTGTCTATAGACTAGCATCAGTTAACTTATGTCGTTCTTTAAATTCTAACTTACTCTTCACACATTTTGAAGTCCAGAGACGTCATCTTATAATGCAAACAAGATATCTTGCAGCTTAAAGGAATATTACAATTTCAGTTCAGTTCATCTTTATTTCTATAGCGCTTTTTACAATGTAGATTGTGTCAAAGCAGCTTAACACAGATGACACCCTAAATATGAAAATTCTGTCATCATTTACTCTCACTCCACTTGATCCAAACCTTCTCGAGTTCATTTCTTCTGTTGAACACAAAAGAATATGAAGAATATTGGAAACCGTCAGACAATGATTTACATATATTTTCCCCTGTTGTACAATGATTGTTAATGGCTACTGGTTATCAAGATCCATAAAAATATCTTATTTGTATTCAACAACAACAATCCCACCAACAAATTAAACTCATAAAGGATTGGAACCGCTTGAGGGTGAGCAAATGTTCATGGATGAACTATATCTTTAATATTAAGTTGTGTTATAGCTCCTTTAAAGGGATAGTTCACACAAAAATGAAAATTATGTCATCATTGACTAAGCGTTCGTTTGTCCCCAACCTGTTTGAGTTTCTGTTGAACACAAAACAAGATTTTCTGAAGAATGTTGGGGGGAAAAACAGCCATTGACTTCCATAGTATTTTTTGTTTTGTCAACGTTCTTCAGAATATCTTGTTTTTGCGTTCAACAGAAACTCTTAAAAGCTTAAATTAGTATTATTTTGGGGTGAACTCTCCTTTTAAGACTTTAAGTATATGTAAAAGTCCTCTGTTTTCATTGGCTGAACATTTCACATATTATCTAAATCTTTTTTTTTTTAATACACAAGCTTTCTAAAGTCCCCAACCAAAGTTCACCAGCTTTATTCAGGTACCATTGGGTTCCAGTCAGCGCAGTGAGTTTATTCATCAGGATAATTGAGCTCAGCCTCTCTCTTAGACTGGCCGCTGTTATATCACTGCTGGAATCGCACCAGAAAACACAAGCAGAGCTTCAGCAGCCCACTGTGTTGAGCTCTGGAGAGTCTGGATGAAGGATATTTCTCTTCTCTATCCGTCTCCGTCTCTCTCCCCACCCCCCACCGCTGCCTTTTGTTGTCTCTCATCTCCTGCCGGTGGAAAAGACTGATGTCACCTCACCATTGTGAGGGACACTAAACGCACCAAATGCTTCTTTCATCCGCTCTTGCTTTATGCACACTTGTTTCTAGTGGGTGAAAAGGGGGCGGGGCGAAACATTCCCTCTGTTGACCCCCCAGGCTGTGGAATGTGTGCCAAACTTCACTTTTTCACAGCGTAGACAAACTATAAGCACGTGTCCGCAGTCATGCACCGACTATACTGATGGCTAAACAATGCGTACGCTAGTAAATGGCAGCACCAGGCGAGCAAAATAGTCTGTATTGATAGCGAGGAGCTTTGTGCTATTTATTGCTAAAAACAGGATCGCCCTGTGCTAATCTGGTAAAAAAAAGTGTTTAATATGGGATTTTAAAGAATAATGGGTCTCATTTACTAAACACAGTACGCATGTTTTCATGATTAAATCATGATTCATCAAAACTTTCATACTAAAATTTCTTCGGAATGTTTGAAAAAGTTTAAGAACAACTTGTATCACATGTACACATTTTTACGTGAAATGTGCGTACGGACGTTTTCGCGTATAAAATATGATTCATCAAAACATTCGTGCTAAAATATATTCGAAATGTCCGAAAAAAAAATCTAAAACAACTTATACAACACATGCACATTATTGCGTGAAATATGTGTATAGATGTTTTCTCAAATAAATCATGATTCATCAAAACTTTCGTACAAAAATTTATTCGAAATGTCCAAAAAAACAACTTGTACCACATGTACACATTTTCGCGTAAAATGTGCGTATAGACGTTTCCGCTAATAAATCAAAACATTCGTACTAAAATGTATTCTAAATGTCCAAAAAAACAACTTGTACCACACGTACACATTTTTTTGTGTGAAATGTGCGTAGGGACGTTTTTGCGAATAAATCATGATTCAGCAAAACTTTCGTACTAAAATTTATTTGGAATTTCAGAAAAAATTCAAGATCAATTTGTACCACACGTACACATTTTTGCGCAAAATGTGAGTATGGACGTTATCGCGAATAAATCATGATTCATCAAAACTTTCGTACTAAAATTTATTCAAAATGTCTGCTAGTGCACATTGTTATTCGTCAGGTGAACAATTAATTCATCCAAGTTAATCCACTGAAATGTTGTTGTTGTTTTAGTAATCTTCAATCAAAGTTTGACCGTTTGTTACCGCGTTTGGAGTGGCAGTGCTTCTCTATTGACGTCAGATTGAAGGCTTCGACCACAATATTCTTAACCACGCCCCTCTTACCCAGTTTGCTATGAGGGAATAATGCACAAAAAGAAAGCCTGGCCCCTACTCAATATTTAGTTTCAGCTGGAAGTACATCAACACACTGAAATAGAAGTATACAAAAGACCACACACTTTTGTTTCCTGGTATGAGCATTTACATCTGAATTAGCAAATTAGCATAGAGTGAGTTTCTAGCCTAGAGAAGAACAGCTTGGAGTATTGCAATGTTTACTAAGAGGTTACTGTAAATATACAGAAAGTCTAAGTTTTTATTGTGCTAATGATACAAGTGAACCAGTTCACTTCAGAAATATTTAGTAATATATTTATAGTATGCTGATTTAGGGGTGTTCAATGTGACGATATAGACGATATATATATATATTGTATGGACAAAATAAATATGTCGTTTCATATTATCATTTTGTTTATGGTGTAACAAAATACATTGTTGATTTACATTATGAGCTCAAAATTATGAGACAGAAACATGAATAGCAGCAAGTTCAGTGATTACATTAAGCACATTACATTAATGTGATTACATTTATTTTTATGTTGGACCTGGAATCATTCGCTTTTGAAAAGTGTTTTACATTTTATTAATGTTTATTTAATATTTCTACATTGGTCAAACATTTGCCCTGAAGTTCTAAATAAAGTGAGAAATATGATCACATATGAATTACATTTCTGACTATATACTTTAAAATGTAAAAAAATTAAATAGTCTTTTACATAGTCAATATATATATATATATATAACTATTAATTGATTGAATTTACAGAAGTGGTACTATATCATGATATATATCGTTATCATGATATGAGATGTCTTATATAGTGATATAAGATTTTTATCAATATTGCCCAGCCCTATATTGAATCACAGACTGTGACATCATTCCATCACGATGAAGTCCTCAGTGTGATGCACGTTTTGTTTGGGATGAAAATATTTGGTTTGCATATTTCTCTTCTCACACTACTGCTAACTTCGGCCTCGATATGGAGTGGAAGAGCAACATTTGGAATCTTGGAAGAGTTTCCGCGGAGAACAATAAACATTCTTCAGCTCTCCAAAGGCTCAGTAGGAACGCTTTGGAAAACACACACTGCTACTGCCTTTTGTACACACACGCTGACTTTCTCAGCGTGTCAATGAAAGACTCCGTCGGGACAGGGGACGCAGAGAGAAAGACACTCTGCTCTCTCATTTGTAACCAAGGCTCGGCTCTCTAATATGATGTTTTAAGCTTGTTAGTTATTTGGATGTGAGCGGATAAGATTAGTGGGCTTTGCTGTGTTTTTTTCCCACCAAGTAGCCCCGCGTGAAAGACCTCATGCAGTGCAGTCATGTTTCTTAACTGCTACGGTGCAAGCTACTGTACTCTGGACATTATTATCTCCTCTATATTTACTCAGCAGGGCAAGATTTGTTTATATCGGAGACATTTTTCTAAACAAGATCCGAAGTTGTCCCATATAGCTTTTCCTGAGTGTTTCCTTTTGGTTGCACTTAAAGCGGTAGTTCACCCAAAACTGAAAATGTACTCACTATTTATTCGCCCTCAAGTGGTTTTAAACCTTTTTGAGTTTCTGTCTTCTGTTGAACATCAAAGAAGATGTTTTGAAGAATGTTGGAAATGGGTAACCATTGACTTCCATTGTAGGAAAAACAAATACTTTGGAAGCCAATGGTTACAGGTTTTAAGTTTTCTTCGTAATATCTTCCTCTATGTTCAACAGAAGACAGAAAATCAGACTTGAAAGAGGTGAAGGGTGAGTAAATGATGACAGAATTAGTATTTTTTTGGGTGAACTATCCCTTTAATTGTAAATGACCAATTCTCATTATTAACTACACTGAAAATAAATAAATAATCGGGTTAATTTAATTATGACACATTTCCACTCATTTGAATAGTGTTATTTCAACTTATTTTTATTTGATATCAAATCATTTTGTTTTGAATTGCCTAAACTTCTCTGGAACACAGTTTACTCTTGTTGAGCCAATTAATCTCAATTATTTAATTAGGACAAAACAGAATTTTCTGTTAATTATTGTAATTAAAACTTAAAAACTACTTACTGTTGACTGAGTAATACCATTGCGCCACTACAGAAGAGTCAAGCTGTAAATGATCAAAACTCTTTTCTTGAAAATTTTGAGCAAGATGCTAATGGTCTAATCCAATTCAATGATTTATGCTAAGCTAAGCTAAAAGTGCTCTTGCAAGATGCGGAGATCAGCTGAAAGGATTTAAAAATGGTCAAAACTCAAATGTTTAACTCTAGGATAATCGTAAAATGACCCTATTTTCACAAAAACCGTGTTGCTTTAATAATAAATTATGACCAAAATATCTTTTAATGTATGTTTAGATGGGTTGTGAGATTAATCAAGTATTTTGTTTTTTAGTCATGTTTGGATTAAAATGTTCTATTTTGGCTGAAGTATTCCTTTAATGCTTAATTTGAAGGCTTGCAGAGCTTGTGATCATGTAAACAGATCTCCACCCACTGACATCTTCTTTCATCTGTTGTCCTCAACTTTCTCTTGTGAACTGTGAGATTGTCAGAGCTGATTGAAGGATCTGGGAAAAGATGCGCAGGAGACTGTTGATTTTTGTATTATTATTTTGTGCGTATAAGGCTAATGAAGCAGTTTTCAAACTTTTCAAGGTTTTCGATGATCACCAGTAAAACAAACATTCACCAAAATAACCGATAACTCTTTTTAAGTGGTCTTGTTTGATATTCTTTATAACTGTCCAATATTTTCAATTGTTTTTTTTTTTCATTTCATAAATTTTTTTCAAAGTATTAATTGATATTCTGCGGCACGGTGGCTCAGTGGTTAGCAGTTTCCCAGTACTGAGTTGCGGCGGAAGGGCATCCGCTGCCTAAAAAATATGCTGGAATAGTTGGTGGTTCATTCCACTGTGTCAACCTCTGAAATAGAGACTACGCTGAAGGAAAATGAATGAATGAATAACTGATAGTTTTGTTCAATTGTATTTATTTGTATGTTTATGTTTCTTTAAAATAGCTTTATCATCATTTATTTTAGCTACTTTTCAAAGTTTTTTTAGATGCCTGTTTTTTGGCTGCCGAAAGAATCCACCAAAGTAACGAAATTTCTGCTTCAATTTCACAGCGAGCTCAGAACAACTGACGTTAAATAACTTTTAAAGAAGCCACTATCGATTGTAAGTGGATTAACGATACTTTACAAAAACATTCAAAATATAGCATGACAGGAGAAGAGCTCACAGAAAAGCGGCTACTCCATGATGCCCCCCCAGCTACTTTTTTACCGACTTGTAAACTACACACAAACACACACATTTTGACTTGAATTGGTATATAAAATCTAAATGTAAAAATCCAAGGATATCTCATGGTAATTCGTAACTTTTTGATTTAGAGGCTAATTCATATGAATTCGTATGATCTCATTCCTACAATTTAGTACGATTTTCTCATCCCCCAATGACTGTCGAGTTTAAGGGTGGGGTTTGGTGCCACGCCTACTTTTAAAAATTGTACATTTTCGTACGAATAAACTTGTATACGAATTAGCCACTAAACTGAAGAAACGTAAAATAGTTACGTTTCCTCGTGAGATCAGGCTGAAAAACCTGTTTTTTTTAATACAAAAAAAAACCATACACACATAAAAAAAAAAGATATAAATAACAAGAGTACATAACAAACTTACCAAAAATGTGAACTTAATAGTACTAATGGCTGCAAACTGCAACAGTATCTCGATAATAATTAAAAAAGTCAGTAATATAATTAAAAATATATAGATAAAAAAAAACAAAAAAAACATTTTTAATAATTACTTACATTTATATAGTGCTTTTCTGGACACTCAAAGCGCTTTACACATTTTTGGGGGGAATCTCCTTGTCCACCACCAGTATACAGCATCCATCTGGATGACCTGACAGCAGCCATATTGCGCCAGACCGCACACCAGCTGATTGATGGAGAGGAGACAGAGTGATAAAGCCAATTATGATATGATATGGACAGAGGCCAGTGGGCAAATTTGGCCAGGATCCCGGGGTTGAACCCCTACTCTTTTTCGAAAGACATCCTCAAATTTTTAACGACCACAGAGAGTCGGGACCTCGGTTTAACATCTCATCCGAAAGACAGTGTTTACTAACAGCATAGTGTCCCCTTCACTATACTGGGGCGTTAGGACCAACACAGACTGCAGGTTGAGCTCCCCCTGCTGGTCTTACTAACACCACTTCTGGCAACAACCTAGCTTTCCCATGTGGTCTCCCATCTAGGTACTGACCGGGCGCAGCCCTGCTTAGCTTCAGTGGGTGACCATGTGAGAGTTGCAGAGCGCTAGCTGCCGGCAAAGTCTTTTAGAAAATATAGTTAATATACAATATACAAATAGACCTTTGTACCTTAATTATCCCTCGCACAGTTTATTGACATCCATACACCACAGCAGCCATTCATCACCAAATGTGCATATCAGTCAAAGAAATCAAACATCCCTTTAGTTTTGCCAGATTATTTAAC
Organism: Danio jaintianensis; assembly: GCA_903798115.1. Taxonomy (NCBI): domain Eukaryota; kingdom Metazoa; phylum Chordata; class Actinopteri; order Cypriniformes; family Danionidae; genus Danio; species Danio jaintianensis. Next base: position 5,722,116 of record CAIGQV010019171.1, read on the forward strand.
TCAGAAATACTCTGACAACAAAAGCTGATGCTACTTTGCCCACACTGCATCATTGGTGGACTCTTTTTTTTGACACTTTTCTCATGTGCGGGGGCTTTTCTCAGTTGGCACCATTGATGCCGCGTCTCTCTTTCTGAGCTCACAAAATGCAGCTGTTGTCTCTCAGTAGGAGCGCTGAGAGTGAGGGCGTTCAGGAGTCCCTAAATGTGACCTTTGACCCCGATTTGACTTCTTTTCTCACTTTCTCTGTGATTTTAAAAGGGCATTCTACCCCCAACAAAGAGACACTTTTAAACTGTGCTCACACAAACAGTGGACAGAAGGCTCCTTATTAGTTGAAAGTTTCATCTAATACACAGGATAGGTTTTTTCAGACTAATTTTGATTAACTACGTAGAGTTTTTGTCTTGTTTCTAGTCCAAAAAAAAAAAAAAATCTTAAATCAAGAAGCATTATGTAGACAAGTGAAATATGTAGTTTTGTTTTCAGAAATTATAGGTCAAAATTAAGTGAGTTTCTTTCTTATACAACAAGCTAAATAATCTGCCAGTGGGGTAAGTAAAAAAAATCTTGGTTTCAGTTTGAAATATATTTATTTTGTTTACTCCACTGGTAGATTATTTAGCTTGTTTTAAGGAAAAAAACTCTATTATATAAAACCTATTATTTCTAAAAACAAAACATGTTTTACTTGTCTAGAAGATGCTTCTTGATTTAAGACTTTTAAGATATTTGGAGCAGAAACAAAACAAAAAGTCTAAGTTAGAATGGCATTTTTTTGCAGGCTTTCAATGTATGCTCCATTTGACATACAACCCCAAATCCAAACCCAGAAAAAGTTGGGACAGTATGGACAACGGAAATAAAAAGCAAGAAAGAAGTGATTTCTAAATTTACTTTGACTTGTATTTCATTGCAGACAATACAACAAACATTATTTAATGTGTCCCTCATGATTTTTGTTTTCTTTAAATAAACATGTATTCCAATTTTGGTTCTTGCAACACATTTCAAAAAGTTGAAACAGTAAAGCATTTACCACTTTGTAATGTTGCCGTTCCTTTTCACAACACTTAAAAGGCGTTTAGGGACTGACAACACCAAGTGATGAAGGGTTTCAGGTGTAATTTTGTCCCATTTCTCCTGGAAACAAGTCTTAAACTAGACAGTAGTACGTGGTTTTCGTTGACGCATTTGCACTTCAAAATGTGCCACACATTCTCTATTGCAGACAGGTCGGGACTGCAAGCAGGCCAGTCAAGTACCTGTACCCTCTTCCTCCTCAGCCAGGACTTTGTAATGTCTGCAAAATGTGTTTTTTTTAATGTAGCATTTTCTTGTTAAAATATGCATGGGTGTCCCTGAAAAAAGAAGGCAGCATATTGTGCTCCAAAAATCTCTATGTACCTTTCAGCATTAATGGTGCCATCACAGAAGGGCAAATTACCTTTGCCAAGGGCACTGACACAACCCCATACCATGACAGACTCTGGCTTTTGGACTTGTTGCTGGTAACAGTCTGGATGATCTTTTCTTCTTTGCTCCGGAGCACACGGCGTCCATTTCTCCCCAAAAATACCTGAAATACTGATTCATCTGACCACAGTACACATTTCCACTGTGTGGTGGTCCATCCCAGATGCCTTCGAGCCCAGAGAAGTGGACGGTGCTTCTGGACACTGTTAACATAGGGCTTCCTTTTGGCACAGTACTTTGTGGTACTTGACAAAGGTTTGCCAAAGTATTCCTGAGCCCATGTGGTGATATTGCTTGTAGATGAATGACGATTCTTGATGCAGTGCCGCCTGAGGGATCAGAGATCACTGTTGTTCAGATTTGGCTTGCACCCTTGTCCTTGAAATATCCACATGTCTTCGTATCTTTCTTTGAGGAACATTGTTTTTAAACATTTCAATAATTTTCTCACGTATTTGTTGGCAAACTGGCAATCCTCGGCCCATCTTTGCTCCTGAAGGACTAGACCTTACTTGGATGCTGCTTTTGTACCAAATCATAATTAAAATCACCTGTTGACATCACCTGTTTCAAATCACATAATTATTTAACCAATTTACCTTGATTACTAGCCCTAAACTGCTCCTGTCCCAACTTTTTTTCACCAGGTAACTGTCACTTAGCGAGAGTAAGAGTCTTCAGGATAACGCAAACATCTTATATTGACTCAACGTCTCGATGTTTGAACAGACAGTTGAGATGTCAGATAAAAATGTGGCTTTACCTGAAAGACTGTCTTTGTTTTTTATCCCTCAGGGTTGGATGACAGCCTCCAGCAGTACATCTCCAACTTCGAGAGAGAGAAGATCAGTGGAGAGCGGCTGCTGAAGATTTCCCATCAGGAGCTGGAGGAGCTGGCGGTGACCCGCGTCGGACATCAGGAGCTCATTCTGGAGGCGGTGGATCTGCTTTGCGCATTGGTCAGTAGTTCATCTGCCAAACAGCTTGGCCTCTGTCCAATCGCTCGTTCTTAGATCTCTCAGAGAGACCCACCGATACACTTTGCTTCGTCAGGAAATGTATGTAGGTGTTCAAACACCTGGCTAGAGCTTTGCAATATATTGTTTCAGCATCGATATTGCAATGTGCGCATCCGCAATAGTCGCCGGATCTGCAATGTCAAGTATGGGTTATTGTTGACCAGGAGCTTGTAGATTAATGGCAAAGTTGAACTATTGTGGATTTAAAGTTTAATAATTGCATTTTTTCCCCCCAGTTAAACATATCAAGTGAGTTTAAAGCATTCAGGCATAAGAAACAATATCATTTATAGCTTTAACAAAGACTAATTAAATTAAATTTTTATATCGAAGACAGCCAAGTGTCATTTTACATTTAGATTTTTAAATATTTGTGCCCAACTGCCATTAATGGTACATTCACACCAGACATAAATGAAGCATCAAGTGCGAGTGACACGTTAAATCAATGCAAAGACACGATTAGACATCCTGTGGTGCTATTTGCCCGAATGATGCAATTCGACGCGCTTAACGTGTGATTCGTGTGAATTGCTTGAGCAGCTTTGGCAGACATTCGCACCCCGTTAACCAGTCAGGAGCTTGCTTTAGTATTGTGAAATGAATTTTACGCATGATTGAAGCAAGTAAACTCAAAATGTTGCGTCTAATTACATGCTAACAGCCCAATCTATTCGCGCAAACCGCGTCAGGTGTTGAACTCCCCATCAGACTTACCAGACAAATATAAATCACTTTTTTCTCTGATTTCTATGTTTTTTCCCCCAATAAAAATCTAGTAAAAAGTTAATTTAAATAATTTATGCAAATGGCCTCCCTTATAAAATCACCCATTCTGAGATAGTGAATTCTTCACAAAAAAGGAGTTATTCAATCCATCTTTGAATAAAAATGTTTTTTTGTTTGTTTTTTCCAATATTGTACAGCCCTTCATCTGGTCAAAATATGAGTTAACATGAGTGTAGAGGTTGGAAAACATCAGAATGTTGGGTCAACATCAGCAAAATTAAAATGTGAATTAGACTTCTAACTAGCAAAACAGGAATATCGCGTGAATAAAACATTTGCGAATAATGCACCGCTTCAATCCAATGAGTCAAAGAGAACAAAATCGTCACTTCCTGATGAACAAATATCGATACTAAAAATGGAATTTGGAGAAGCTACTGTAGCCATTTTTCTAATATAGTAAAATTACTTTCAACTCAGAAAATGAAGACGAAACCTAATGAACGCGCAGTGGCTTTCGGAGTCACAAAACGCTCTTCAGGAGTGCAAGACAGTTCTGGATGTAACAATATCGAACCACTTTGATGACAGACTTTGGCTGAGGGTTTTTAGAATGACCAAAACAACATTTTACAATGTGCTCCGCTTTTTTGTCCATTAATGCAGTCTTATCGCGACCATTATTATTATCACATGATCTGTTAAAACAAAATCACATGACTTTTTTGATGCGCATGCTGTAATTTATTCAGTAAATGTGTTTCTGTTGTAGTTTTTTCTTATCGTTTTGTATCGTTTTTCCTACCTAGTTGTACGCATACAGTGTTTTATGCACATTTTCACACTCTACGTGCATCTTGTCATTTCCATTAAGTTTTTACTTCCATTAAGTTTTAACTTTTTACGCTATATTCCAAAATGCGCATTAAAATCAGTGAATGGTAACAGCGTTGGACAGTTAATCAGACCACAAAAACCTCAATCCAGAGCAGTTTGGACACAAGCAGCTTAACAGTTTGACACAAATGCTGTTATCTAACACTGGAGGAGATCTGTTATAGGTGGAGGCTACCGTGAACAGGAAACCTGTGATTTCCCAAGCATTCCGATCAGCTGTTCTCTCTCTCTCTCTCTCTCTCTCTCTCTCTCTCTCTCTCTCTCTCTCTCTCTCTCTCTCTCTCTCTCTCTCTCTCTCTCTCTCTCTCGCGTTTCCTTCTCAAGATTTGCTCCCTCTCAGACAGAATTAGTGACTGTAAAAACACATGGTGCAGTTGAGGAACGTTCTGAACTAAGTGTGTGTGTTTTGGTGTTCAGTTAGCAGCCCCAAAGTTGTAGGCAGTGCTGATTCTTATCGCAGAATCCGTGTTAGCGGCCGCTCTGTCCCAACATGCTGGCGGATATGAATAGAGAGGGTCAGTTGGAACAAACAGTGTCCACTGTGTCCATTCAGTCCGGATTGAAGGCTGACACAGGACTTTATAATAGGAGACTGCACTGACGGGCTTTCTCTTATCTTACTATTCCTTTTGTTTGTATGTTTCAATGGGATTTTCAGTGTTAAAAAATGGGTTGAATTCTTAAGTTGAATCGTGTTGACTTTACAAGTTGTTTCAACTTGCAGACAAACTTAAAACATCAAGATGTGTATGGTTAAAAAAATAAAGTCAAAAGCTGCATTAACTCATTCAAATAATTTTAAGTAATATAAAACTTTTATCATGATTTATTATGATCATATTGTCTTTTTATTTAACTACTTATAATGTTACTTAAAGGGATATTTCACCCAGATATTATTTACTTACCCTCGTAAAGCCCTATAATGTAAGTTTTATCAAATCTATATAATATTCAGTATATATAGTATAATATTGTCTATCGTTCAAAATTGGATATTTATATATTTCATTTAGTTCGCAACCAGAGAGCCCCAGGTTATTTATTTATAAATATTATTAATATTTATTTATTTATTTATTTATTTATTTATTTATTTAAATAGGATTATTGAATAATTTAATATTTTATATTATTTTATAGGATAAAATGATTCATATTAAAACAAATCAATATACTGTGTGCAATTTTTATGGCAATTTTATATTGTGTTATTTGTACTGTTGTATTTTTTAAACTTTTGCACAATAGTATAGAATTAGTATAATACAATTAGGAATATTACAAATATCAGTGCATCTCAATCAATCAATCAAACAATTAATCAATTAATCAGTCAATTAATCAGTCAATCAATATAATAAATCAAACAATAAATCAATCATCTACCAACCAACCAACTTATATAATCAACCAACCAACCAACCTATATAATCAACCAATAAGTCAATCAACCAGGCGGTGCGGTGGCGCAGTGGGTAGCGCTGTTGCCTCACTGCAAGAAGGTTGCTGGTTCGAGCCTCGGCTGGGTCAGTTGGCATTTCTGTGTGGAGTTTGCCTGTTCTCCCCGTGTTGGCATGGGTTTCCTCCGGGTGCTCCGGTTTCCCTCACAATTCCATGCGCTATAGGTGAATTGGGTAAGCTAAATTGTCCGTAGTGTGTGTATGTGAATGGGAGTGTGTGGGTGTTTCCCAGTGATGGGTTGTGGCTGGAAACATATGCTGGATAAGTTGGCGGTTCATTCTGCTGTGGCGACCCCTGATTAATAAAGGGACTAAGCCGAAAAGAAAATTAATGATTGAATGAATGAATGAATGAAATCAATCAACCAATCAACTAACCTATATAATCAACCAACCAACCAACCAACCTATATAATTAACCAACCAACCTATATAATCAACCAACCAACCAACCAACCTATAT
>CAIGQV010019171.1:5737499-5747827 GCA_903798115.1 Danio jaintianensis
ATGAATAAAGGGACTAAGCCGAAGGAAAATGAATGAATGTCATAACTGCTACTGTCACAATTAGAGATATTTTAGAGATATTTATCTCAAAGTTGCAGCTGTTTCTTATGTAATTTTTTTATTTTTATGTCACAATTTCAATTATTTGTGACTATTACAACTACTATTACACTGTAAAAAGTGATTATTTGACTTTACTTTTAAAAAAGAGTAAACTCGTTGCCTTGTAATTATTAAGTAAACAAACTGTGTGCATAATTATAAAAGTTAAGTCAATGGGTTTACGGACTTTTTTAAAGTAAAATCAACTTGTTGCTTTTAAGGCAATGGGTTTACTTACTTTTTTAGGGTAAAGTAACTAATCGCTTTTTACAGTGTACAATTGTGAAAGTCAACTATTTGAAAATCAAATATCGTAAAAATTTCAACCATATATGACAAAACTTCGCTTTTTTATATCTCACAATTTAAGTTATTATATAATGAGATGAGCTGGTGACACGGTGGCTCAGTGGTTAGCACTCTCGCCTCATAGCAAGAAGGTCGCTGCTTCATGTCCCGGCTGGGTCAGCTGGCATTTCTGTGTGGAGTTTGCATGTTCTCCTCATGTTGGCGTGGGTTTCCTCCGGGTGCTCCGGTTTCCCCCACAGTCCAAATACATGCGCTCTAGGTGAATTGAATAAACTAAATTGGCTGTAGTGTATGTGTGTGAATGAGTGTGTAGGGATGTTTCCCAGTGATGGGTTGCAGCTGGAAGGGCATCCGCTGTATAAAACATATGCTGGATAAGTTGGCGGTTAATTCCGCTGTGGCGACTCCTGATGAATAAAGGGACTAAGCCGAAGGAAAATGAGTGAATGAATGAATGAATGAATGAATAATGAGATGAGATTTTGTCACAGCTGCAAATTTGTCACAATTGCTTTTTACATTTAGTTTTCATATTTCACAGTATCGACTAACTTGCAATTTTAGCTTTTTTTCCACCATAATTGCAGATTCCCTTTATTTCTCAGATTTATAACTTTGTACTTTAAAAAGAAGATGATACAATAATACATTTTATTTGCACTGAAAAAAAAGATTAATTGGATTAACTAAATTCTTTTAAGGTAAGTGGTTGCAAACAATTTATATAGGCTGAATTTAAACAAACAAATTGAATTTAGTAATGTTCAACTTAATTTGTTTGTTTAAATTCAGCCCAAAATAACCACTTAAATTCAAAAAACAAAATTTCAGTGTAATGCGCTTTTCTAAAACCCAAAGTGCTACAACAATCGAGAATAAGACACGCAATCAAATACAATGATTCAACATAGAAAAATAATCAATTACACAATCAAGAATCTAAAAATTAGTTTTTAACATCTTAAAACTAACTATTTTGAAAGCATTCCTTATACAAAAACGATGAGTTTACTCCTTTCAATTCGACAGTTCTCATACACTGTTAACAATTTCCTGCAGAATCTACAGTAACTTACTGGCTGGCAGCAGTTCGCCAGTAACTTACTGTAGATCAATTACAGCAAAACATACTGTATTTACATTTGGAGCACCAGCACAATCTTGCTATATATGTATTCACAGCATTGTATATCGACTGTAAAATACACACACATTTTCACAATGCAACTTTAAAATATGGTAACATACTGGATAACTGTCCTACAGTAAAATACAGTTCATATTACAGTTAAATACTGTGTAATTTACAAAAATCGTTAACAGTGTAATTACAAATGTACTATTTATTCAATATACTTCCCTCATTTATTAGTAAATGGCTAAACTGTTGGCCTAAGAAATCCCGGTTCCGATATTTTTTTTTGTTTTGGAACTTGGAAGGTGGCACTTTACTTTTATTTTCTGATAATTACAGTTCAGTGTTTGTGGTAAGCGCTTTAACATCTCTCACTTATAATCTGCTCTTTCAACTCCTCCATTGTCTGTCCTTCTCATTTATTCCTCTCAGGTGTTTTCATGTCTGTATTTATGTTTTTAGTGGCTGCGGATGGAGATATTTTGCCTGCAGTCACGCTCAACATCTGTTTGCCTCCCAAACAAACATAAAAAGAAATAGTACACGTCCAAAAATGTGCAGACATATAATATAGTCATTCACCAAATTCAACACTAGCGAGGTCAAATGTGCTAGCGGATAAATGTATTATTATTATTATTTTTTTTAATTCAAGTTTTCTTTATTGTTTTCTTCTAATAATAATAATTCCTTACATTTAAATAGCGCTTTTCTAGACACTCGAAGCGCTTTACACATTGGGGGAATCTCTTCATCCACCACCAGTAGTGTACAGTTCATACAAGTAGAGGTCAATACTTAATTTAGATTCAGGGGTATTAAATTATGGAATGATTTATCCCATACACACTGTTAAAAATGCAATGACAAAAAGTCAAGACTACAAATATTTTACGTTGCTTAAGTTAATCAGGTCTCAACTACATTTTTTAAGCTATACTAAGTTTAACTTAATATTTTTAGTCAGTTCGATTGATTTAAGTTGAGATTACTATAAAATAAATTTGATTCAACTAAAAAAATGAAGGCAGCAAGAATTATTTTACTGTGCAGCAAAAAAAAAACCTTTCTCTTTAAGTTTTTAAAGATGCATTCATTCATTCATTCGTACAATCATTCATTTTCCTTCGGCTTAGTCCCTTTATTTATCAGGGGTCGCCAGAGCGGAATGAACCGCCAACTAATTCAGCATATATTTTACACAGCGGATGCCCTTCTAGCTGCAAACCAGTACTGGGAAACACCCATGCATTCTCACATTCACACTCATACACTACAGCCAATTTAGCTTATTCAATTCACCTATAACGCATGCCAACTGACCCAGCCGGGGCTCGAACCAGCGACCTTCTTGCTGTGAGGTGACATTGCTAACTGCTGAGCCACCGTGCCGCCTTAAAGATGCATAATTGTTTTTATTTATATGGTTTGTTTTGGAGTTTATTATGATTTTATTTTATTGCTGTGTATATGGGACATGGTAATGCCTTTGTGTGTGTGCTTATTACGTATTTATAATTGTAATTTAGCACATTCTTGAATGGCAATTGGTTTGTTATTGCTTTTTTTATCATGTAGATAGAGGCTTTTGGGTTTCTGCCTCTTCCCGCACATACTTTTCTGTTGTATTTCGTAATTTTTTTCTTTTTTTTCCCTGTGCAAATAAAAAAAAAATCTGTGGCGTTCTTACAACTAATTTTGAGCACAGCTATTCTTTGAGGAGGGCAGCATTGAAATGAATATCTAGAAGATGGATTACCCTTTATTTAATGGGAATTTGGCCATCGCGAACTCATCATAGCTAAAGCTTCTTGATAATGCTAAACCAATAAGGGGGATTCCAGAGGACCACATGTATCCTTTCTGAACTCAGTGCAGGTTAAAGGAATAGTTCACAGTAAAACTTAAATTCACTCGCTATTTATTCTCCCATAAGTTGTTCCAAACCATTTTGAGTTTCTTTCTTCTGTTGAACACAAATGAAGATATTTTGAAGAAGGCTGAAAACCTGTAACCATTGAGTTCCATTGTAACAAATACTATAGAAGTCAATGGTTACAGGTGTTTAGATTTCTTCAAAATATCTTCTTTTGTGTTCAACAGAAGAAAGAAAGAAAGTTTGGGTGAACTATCGATATAATGTCTCTCAGACACCTGCTGTATTCTCGGTTGTTTTTGCTGACCAGGCCAAACTGCTACGCTTTTTTTGGGCGGGGGGGCAGACTATACGTCCATGCGAATCAGTGTCTGGCTGGGTCTGGAATTCCTTTGAAGTCAAGCAGTGACCATGTTCATGCGTCGACTCTGACCGCTGCCATGGAATGTGATGGGTTTTTTAGCCGGAGAGGTTGTGAGAATGACCCGTGGCCACTATACATGGCAAGTTGTTTCAACATTGAGGCAATCAAATTAGCTATTTATCTTCATGCTACTAGTAATTAAGAAAAACTTAAGGTAGTATCTTTTTTAAAAGCTACTTATTCATTGGAGTCAGGCTAGTTCTTATTTATTAGATGCTAATACTTGTTCATTAGATATTCAGTAGATACTAGTACCTATTTATTAGGTACTAGTAATTATTCATTAGATACTGGTACTCATTAGTCCCTTTTACAGAGTAATAGCAGTAAATATGCTTAAAATGATTAATATATTATATTAAATATCAATAAAAAATGGGCTGTTAATACAGGCAAGGACGTTCCGTAATTTTTTCCGGAAAGCACCATTAACACATCCATTGCAAAATACCATTAGCCAGAAATGAGCTCTAAACGGTTGCGTTTGTATATGTAAACATGAAGGGGGGCTGTTTCTTGTTGTTGTTATTGAAGGTTTCATTTTTATTTCAAACTTTCGCAATCCTGCTACAGCCACATGCCAAGATTCAGGCATTGCATCTAAACTAGGGCTGGGACTCTTTAGGGACTTAATCCGATCCGATTCTGAAGGTCACGATTCAATTCCAAAACAATTCTCAACCTAAATTTATCCTATTTCTTTTGCTGTAGATATAAATCTTTACTACTTTACATTTTAACCAGAATTAGATTTATATGCTTGTGTTTAATGATTCGAGTCTCTGTATGACGGTATATGTGTCTATGATGACCCGGGGTTTCGCTTTTGGTTACGGGTCTTGAAGACGGCCGCACAATGGACCAGAAGCGCCACATCACGCTTTGCCTGTAATTGTCCTTCTGTCCAAATGAAGAAAATTTGTAAGCATTCATATGTGCGCCTATCAACGCTTATTATTCTTCTGTTTAGAGTCCGTGTGCATGCAGGACCGCATCGTCGCCATCTAATTTGAATATAGAATCGATTCTTAACTTTTGAGAATCGATTCAGAATTGTTAGAAGAAGAATCGCAATGCATTGATTTAAAAAAAAAAAATAATAATAATTCTCCCACCCCTAATCTAATGTGGAAAGCACATCCACTGCCCCTCTCTACTTTCGTGAACTTGCTGCAATATTTAAAGGCAACCTATTACGCAAAAATCACTTTTATAAGGGGTTTAAGCACAGTTGTCTGGCAACAGTCTGTGAATATAACCAGCTTCTAATGGTAAAAAGGTATTCATTTTATTTTTATAATCACACACTGCACAGTCTGCAGAAACACTTTGATTGACATTCTTCCTTTGTACGTGTCATCAGAGGGGGGAAAGCCCCGCCCATTAGTGACGATCTCTCCCTCATTAGCATAGAACATTAGTCTTGTTTTTGAATCTGCCACTATACTGACAGACAGGCATTTATAGCTCCTCCCTCTTTTAAAAAGAGCATAATCTCATTTGAATTTAAAGCGACAGTCACCAAAACAGCACAATTAGGATCAAAGCCTGAAAGCGGCAGTTTCAAAGAGTTATAAAACATTATTTGTGTGGTATTTTGAGCTGAATCTTCACATACACACTCTAGAGACATCAGAGACTTATTTTACATCTTGTAAAAAGGGGCATAATAGGTCCTCTTTACAACAATGAACTTGGGCGTGCAGAAGATATGTGAACGGCCCATACGGCTTTCCTCTTTGCACTAGATATATAGTATATTACTATTGAATTAATTATATTACTGTTCAGTGGAATTCTAGATTAAATGTTAAAATAGCTTGCCATACTGTGGCCAGTTCATTGCAAATACCAGATACTTAACATTTCATATCATACAGATGGAAACTACTTTTCTAACACTTGCTATTAGTGATACTATCAGCATTAACATTGTTATTGCTTATATAGATTGAGAAAACCCTAAACCTTAGTTAAAGTTCATTCGTGTTGTCCCAACACAAATCAATTAAGTTAATTTAACAAATTGAAGTGGATTGAACATAAAACAATTAAGTTGTCCAAGAAAATCTCAAGAATAATGTTGTTTCTGCTCATTTTAAATAAGTTATCTGAACAAGCAGCAAAAATCTTTTTTTTTAATTTTTTTTTAAAGTGTACATGTTAAAACACTTCGGTAGCGCCCACCGGCACTGTGTTGGCGGCCTTGTTTAATGCCTTGTTTTTGTATGTTTTGTAGAACTGTGGCGTGGAGACTGATAACTTGAAGACTCTGGTTGGTCAGATGCGAGCAGCATCCAATAACTTGCAGAACTGTGCATCCGAGCGCAGGAAAAACCCTTCGTACGATGGAGGAAGTCCAAACAAACCACCAAACGTGTTCCTCACTGCTGTGGTGGAGCTGATCGGAGCTGCCAAAAGCATGCTGGCCTGGCTGGACAGGTATAAGAGATTTATACTCCAACACACTCTCTCTTTCCATCACAAGGAATGTTCAGAGCACTTTGGCTAAGTCTGTGCACACATTTGGAAATAATGTTCTTAAAATAGCATTAGCAAAAAACTGTATATTATTGTGTTTTTAGAGTAGAGACGTGTCTTCTAGAGTTTATTATTATTGATTATCGATTTTTTTTTATTATTAGATTTTCAATATTATTGAAAACCATCTACGTTCAGAGAGATTTTTTAGCAGTGCTATGCTAATGTTTTGAACTTTCCAACTGCTAACATCCCAGCAGGCACAGGATGTCAACATGACGTCAGATTGACGTTGTACCCCAATGTTGTGGGAACATTGCTTTGTGGGTGGAAATGAAAATCGGGTTGACGTCAGAACCCAACGTCAGACCGACGTCAATGTCCAACGTCAGACACACGTTGGATTTTGGTCACTTTCCAACGCAACCTAAAAACAACCAAAAATCAACGTCTGATGATGTTACATCTTGACGTTAGCACTATGACGTCTATCAGACGTTGGATTTTGGTTGCCTTACCTGGCGAATAAATCTCAGTATTTGATGTCAATATGACATTGGTTTAAGATGTTGGCTCAACGTTGGATTTTTCCAACACAACCTAAAATCAACCAAATATCGATGTCATTTGATGTCATTATTGGACGTCAAAATAACGTTTTCCTTAGACACTCACTAGACATTGAATTTTGGTCATCTGACGTCACGACCTAAATCTAACCTATTATTAACAGCTTATGATGTTGTGTGCCTTCTGGGATTATGTGAAGAATGAGTAATTAACATTAATAATAAATAATAATAAATAGCATTAATAAAACTTGTTAACAGTGTTAATTGTTTTCACAGTGCTAAGAGAAAACATTTTTTGAGTTGTTTAAACTATTTAGCTAATAGCAAAGCTGACAATTCAACAATCATAGAATGCTTTTAGCAATGCTATGCTAATGTTTCTAACTTTCCAACTGCTAATGTTATTTAAGGGCAACACGGTGGCTCAGTGGTTAGCACTGTCACCTCACAGCAAGAAGGTCGCTGGTTCGAGTCCTGGCTGGGTCAGTTGGCATTTCTGTGTGAAGTTTGCAGGTTCTCCCTGTGTTCGTGTGGGTTTCCTCCGGGTGCTCCGGTTTCCCCCACAGTCCAAAGACATGCGCTATAAGTGAATTGAATAAACTAAATTGGTCGTATGTGTGTGAATGAGTGTGTATGGATGTCTCCCAGCTGGAAGGGCATCCGCTGTGTAAAACATATGCCGGATAAGTTGCCGGTTCGTTCCGCTGTGGCGACCCCTGATGAATAACGGGACTAAGCTTAAGGAAAATGATTGAACGTTATTTAAAGAATGAGTAAATGTGACAAAAAAACATGTTAACGGCGTTTATTGCTTTTTACAGTGCTAAGAGAAAACTTGTTTGAACTATTTATCTATAAGCTGACAATTGAACAATCATAGAATGTTTTAGCAATGCTATGTTTTGAACTTTCCAACTGCTAACGTTATGCGATGAGTAAATGTTGGCATTAATAAAGCATGTCAACGGTGTTAATTGCTTTCACAGCGCTAAGAGAAAATTTTATATTTGGAGTTCATTAAACTATTCAGCTAATAGCAAAGCTGACAGTTTGCATTGCTCAAATGTTTCCTATCAATGTTATGCTAACTAACCTAGCATGGAACATTCAAACAACTTTGACTAATGTTAGGTAGAGGATATATAAATATTAGGAAAAACTGCTAATATTATAATGTTAGAAAAAACACAATAGTATTAGTATTCAGGTCTCTCACAGTGTTAAAAGGAAACGTTTGATCAACATTGCAAAGTCTGTGCGAACATTTAAACCAAATGTCACGCCAGTAGCATTAGCAGAAAATCTTATTATAAAAATTGTATATGTTATTATTATTATTATTATTATTCAATAAACATTCTTAGAGCTTTGTGAAATGTTAATGTCCTTCAGTCTAGATTTATTTGAATATTAAAGATTTGATTTTTAAGATTATTGACCAATGCTATGCTAACCTATATAACAAAAGCGTTGGCTAAAGTTATGATTGTGTCAATCTCATTAACAGAACATTTTAATGGCATTCATTGTCATTAATAAACTTTCACAATGTTAAGAGGTTTCCCAGTACTGGGTTGCAGCTGGAAGGGCATCCGCTGTGTAAAACATATGCTGGATAAGTTGGCGGTTCATTCCACTGTGGCGACCCCTGATGAATAAAGGGACTAAGCCGAAGGAAAATGAACGAACGAATGAATGAATGTTAAGAGAAAATGTTTAATTATTTGAGCTGTTCGAGTAACCCCTTAAATAGATTTCATTACATTTTTCAAACATTTTATGGAATTTTATTTATCTAATAGCAAAGCTGACAGTAGCTGGTTTTCCATCACTTTAAAATGTGTGTTAACAAGTATCGCATAAGAAAGGAGTGATTAAAACTCCAGTTTTCCTATTAAAAGTCCCTTAATTTGAACATTAAACGCATGTGACTAATCAGCTGTCTTCATTATGCCTTGTTTACTGTTGGTTACTAGGTTACCAATACTATAGTGAGCCACTCTAACAACTTTATGGAAATGCATCTATTTTTTTTTTTAAATCACTTCACATTAGGATAGAAACCTGGCTAATGTTGCATAAATACTGTGTAAACATTAGGAACAAGAAATGCTACTACTAAACAGGAAAAAAAATAAAAATACCACCCAGTTGTAATATATTTTACAAACAATTACAATGAAACAGATATTAACACAGTGAACTAAACTTATCATTGTGAAGCAGAGAAACTGAAATAGTATTTCCGTGTGTACTTTTGTAATCTTTGTTTACTAAAAAAATATCTATTTCTGTTTTCTTGTTAAATAAATATGTTCGTTAAACACTGTATTTTAGGAAAACTGGACATTATCTTTCAACCCAAAACTAAAATCTTTGGAAACCATTATTCCAACATATTTAACACAATTTTAGCAGAACAAAAGTGCAAAACTACTATACTATAATATTTACAGTATGTGTACTTACAACTTACCTAAGAAAATACTGGGTTGTATAAGGTAATTAGTCCGGCGGTTAAGCGTAGGTCCAGGTTTGCAGTACAGTACCATGTTATTACCTAGTTTATATAATGACTATGATAGTACATTGTGGACTGTGAAATAAAATGTTATTGTATTTTCTTATAAGATATAAACTGTATAGGCACTTGTATGTCATTGACTTATTTTATTTTATTTTATGTTTTTATTATTTTATTTTATTTTATTTTATTGGAGATAAATATCCGTGTCACATTTTTTCCTGCCAGCTGTCTTACCAACCATTGTTTTGGTTTTTGTGTTCAGTCAAAACACCTTAAATCTTTGCAAACAGACACACATGTACATGCATGCAGTGCATGTTTGGGCTTGAAGGCACTCATAGCAGAAATGGCAAACATTTAAACAGCTCACGAGCGTTTGGACGACAGTTACAGTTTGTTCTCTCTGTTTTCCTCAGATCTCCTCTCACAGGAGTCAGTGATTTCACCACGACCAAGAACAAGATCATTCAGCTGTGTTTAGAGCTCACCACGACTGTCCAGAAGGTTTGTTTCTGTGTTTGTCAGCACTGAACTTGTAATCTAGACAAAGCTCTGCAGGCAATTACTAATAACAGCAGGTTAGTTTACTTTTTAAGTTTAAACTGACAACAGATCAGAATCAGCGAAGGAATTCATGCTGGAAATCAAAATCAGGTCACCAGAAGCACACTTACTCAAAATCATTCATATTAAAATACTTTTAAATATAAAAAAGGATTATTTTAGGATTTTTATTTAATAAATTATTATTACTATTTAAATATTTTTATATTTAATAACTAAATATTTTAAGAAAAAAAAAAAATATATATATATACACACACACACACATACATACATACATACATACGTATGTATGTATGTATGCATGTATATATATATATATATATATATATATATAT
>CAIGQV010019171.1:5748227-5763152 GCA_903798115.1 Danio jaintianensis
TAAATTACTTTAGTATATTTTCATGTGGGTGTCTGACAACTGAAAATAGGTCTGGTAGCAAATATCGCAGCCTCTGTTACTTTTTACCTTGCACTTTTTTGTTAACATTTATTATTATTTATTTACGATATGCCTAATTATTAAATTGTTAAAATGACTATAATGAAATATTCTTAAGAATAATATATGATGTGTTCTTTGGAAGAGTGTACTTGCATTGTGATGATATTATATTGTCATTCCGGCATTATATAATGAGTGGCATAAAATGGTCTTAAAATTACAATAATATAGTTTATTGCAATATATTCTGGTGCAATATATATCGTATGACAAAAAATAGATATCGTGACAGGCCTATTTACTCTCCCTCATGTGGTTTTATATCGTCACGACTTTCTTTCTTCTGTTGAACACAAAAGAAGATACTTAAAAAAAATTCTGGTTGATTGTATCCATTTACTTCCAGAGTAAATCTGTAAAATTACTATGGAAGTCAGTGGGTCCAGCATTTTTCAAAATATCTTCTTTTGTGCTCATCTAATTTCTGGGTCAACTTTAACTTTTGAACAGTGGTGATTTCAGGTATATCCCAATGAACTCTTTACACAGAGATGTTTGGTGCAGCGCAGGGAAACATATGGTTTGAGTGAGTCTGAGTGCCTCGTAACCGTGATGGATGTCTCCACAAGCCTCAAACTCGACAGCAATTACCCTGTCAGAAGTTGTCTTTAAATCTGAATTAAACACAGCCGATAGTCCCTCCTCCATCAGCACATTCCACATCTCCAATCCTCATATTACATTTCATAAATACCTTCTTTGGTATTTTGATTTCATGTTTACCATTGCGTGTTTTCCTGTGGGAACTCGACATAATGTGGCGTCTCATGCGAATCCTCCCTTTTTAATTGCAGGACTGCACTGTTTTTGAAATGGAGGAGAAGATATTAGAAGTGGTGAGTAGAACATTTTGCCGTCAGCCATTTTGCACACATTCACATATTCACGCAAAAGCTCTCTCAGGTCAGAGATTTGGCTGTTATCTGTGATGCTTTTGGGTTCATCTGGAGTCTGGAGATGCAACTCTATTGTTCAGATGAGATGTTTTTTACCTCAGGAACATCCTGCAGTAGATAACAGCATCCCACAGTCTCTGCTAAAAGAATCTTCCGGATGCAATACAATCATTTTGACAGTTTGTAAAAATAAGCATGAGTTGCATTAATTTTTTTAGCCAATCATAAACAAATATTTTGAGGTTATGATCACAGTAGCCAATCAGAGGAGTTTATGTTGCATTATATAGACCATTTCAATGTGGTGATGTCATTGGCCCATGAACATTTCCTGCTTGTTGTCAAACTATTTCATACTTGTAACAAGAGGCAATTCAATCATAACTTACGTTAAAACAGCTATCATAACATTATTTATCAATATGTGGACCTTTTTGGATTCTCAGAAGCTATAAAAATGAAAAATGTAAAAGAGGAAATTCTTTAGGACCATTGTTATTGTTTACATCCCTCAAAATGTCTATAGTCATAAATACACTCACCGGCCACTTTATTAGGTACACCTTACTAGTACTGGGTTGGACTCCCTTTTGCCTTCAGAACTGCCTTAATCCTTCGTGGCATAGATTCAACAAGGTACTGGAAATATTCCTGAGATTTTGGTCCATATTGACATGATAGCATCACGCAGTTGCTGCAGATTTGTCGGCTGCACATCTCCTCTACGCTTACGTGGAATATCTGCGTCAGCAAGTAAATTTTTTCTATAATTGTGATTTTTACACTTTTAGCAGAAAATTTGCCATAGACGAGCCACTTATGAAGGCATTATTACCACTATGTCATTAACTAACGCTGTGTTTTCTGTTCATTTCAGTCACGGGTTTTGACAGGCATCTGTGATTCCACCATGAGACTGACCTCAGACCCCTTGAAGAGCCACGTGATCTGTTTGGAGGAGGTGCCCATCAGCAATATCAAACCCGGCGAGGGCCTGGTGCGTGCCAACGGCGTTTACACTTCTCCACCTGCTGCCATTGTTTACTTGTCGCCATAACAACCACATATTGTTTGCTTTTTTTTTTTTTTAAAGGGAATGTATATCAAATCCACTTACGACGGACTGCACGTCATCACCGGAACCACGGAAAATGTGAGTCAAGTGACTTGAGAATAACAGACAGATCACTGGGGCTTTTGTTTGCTGTTAATGCATCAATATGGAGCGTCGTTCAAGTCTGTGACCAATGAATACCAAGATCCATAAAACAAGAAACAGTTCACAAGCCTAGCACAACCGTAACCAATTTTTTGCATTTTTTACATCATAACTCACTCACTACTTCAAATTCGCTAGTCATCTTTTGATACAAGAAAGAATAATATGCGGCTGGAAGGGCGTCCGCCGGACATATGCGAACATATACCAAATAAATTGGTGGTTTATTTTGATAAAGAAGGGAATAATCTGAAGGACAGTGAGTGAGTAATATATAATACAACTGATATATTTTCACTAATAAGGACAATGCTATATGTTCAATTAAATGCAAGAATCAGTGTCAAGATTATTTGCCAAATTTGAATTCAGAACTGTAACTGTAGGTGACCATTCAGAGAAATAAACACAGGACAGCACTTAAAGTTCAGGGTGGCAGCATGGTGCATAGAGTAAAATAAATAAATGAATGAATGTATGAATGAAAAGGTAAATTCAAATAAAATAAGATGGGGTGTGGCAAGTTCTTCAAAGCTGTAGTTTTAAAAAACAACAACAACAACAAAAAGTTGTGTGAGTGTGCAATAACAGCACTAGTGTGTAATAATGTTTTTTTGCAGTTACCAATGACCCAGTGTTGCCTTTTTTTACAGGCAGACACATAATCCTAGTGAAGATTACGTGTCATCTCTCTAGCTTGTTTCTGATTGGTGGAATTGAGTGGGTTACAATTGCCCCATCTTACACTTTTCCCCTATTCAGTCGACTCATTCATGTGTCTTTGTTTCAATCTCCAGTCTCCAGCAGACAGAACTCAGAGGATCCACGCAGGTGATGAGGTGATCCAAGTCAACAGGCAAACAGTGGTGAGTCCGTCCATTCGTCACATGATAGCGAGGAGGATTGTGGGTTATTAATATGCTCTGAAAGAGTAAATGGAGGCGCTTTTGTGTGGAACCCAGCAAACCTGATCCATGCGATATTTGAGTGCTGAAAGGCCTTTTGGATAAGCACTGTGTTATGAACACCTTTATCATTGTTGTGGATCAGCGCTGTTTTTTTCTATTCAGCTCATATTTACAGTGAAAGCAGTGGGTTGGTGTTTGTGCACCATTAAAACCATTCAGAGCACATTTGCTCAGCGATAGGGTCAACTTTCCTCCATTTATGACTAGGTTTCATTTCATTAGTTCACCATTGTGGAGAACACGTTACTTTTATGAACAGATTGTTTTAATGTGCTGATGTGAATTGATTGTGCACTTATATACTTAAATGTTAAAATTGTACAAATATATTCATAAAATGAAATATATTTTTGTGTACTTTTCATGTTTTTTTAATATGCTTAAGTATACTTTTAATTTTAATATACTTTTAAGTTTCTACTTTGTAATTACACTCACCGGCCACTTTATTAGGTACACCTTACTAGTACCGGGTTGGACCCCCTTTTACCTTCAGAACTCCCTTAATCTTTCATGGCATAGATTCAACAAGGTAATGGAAATACTCCTCAGAGATTTTGGTCCATATTGACATGATAGCATCACGCAGTTGCTGCAGATTTGTCGGCTGCACATCCATGATGCGAATCTCCCGTTCCACCACATCCCAAAGGTGCTCTATTGGATTGATAACTGGTGACTGTGGAGGCCATTTGAGTACAGTGAACTTATTGTCATGTTCAAGAAATCAGTCTGAGATGATTCTCGCTTTATGACATGGCACGTTATCCTGCTGGAAGTAGCCATCAGAAGATGGGTACACTATGGTCATGAAGGGATGGACATGGTCAGAAACCATACTCAGGTAGGCTGTGACATTGACACGATGCTCAATTGGTACTAATGGGCCCAAAGTGTGCCAAGAAAATATCCCCCACACCATTACACCACCACCACCAGCCTGAACCGTTGATACAAGGAAGGATGGATCCATGCTTTCATGGTGTTGACGCCAATTACCATCTGAATGTCGCAGCAGAAATCGAGACTCACCAGACCAGGCAACGTTTTGGTGAGCCTGTGCGAATTGTAGCCTCAGTTTCCTGTTCTTAGCTGACAGGAGTGGCGCCCCGTATGGTCTTCTGCTGCTGTAGCCCATCCACCTCAAGGTTGGACGTGTTGTGCGTTCAGAGATGCTCTTCTGCATACCTCGGTTGTTACGAGCTACTGTTGCTGTTGCCTTTCTATCATCTGGAACCAGTCTGGCCATTCTCCTCTGACCTCTGGCATCAACAAGGCATTTATGCCCACAGAACTGCCGCTCACTGGATATTTTCTCTTTTTCGGACCATTCTCTGTAAACCCTAGAGATGGTTGTGCGTGAAAATCCCAGTAGATCAGGAGTTTCTGAAATACTCAGACCAGCCCATCTGGCACCAACAACCATGCCACGTTCAAAGTCACTTAAATCACCTTTCTTCCCCATTCTGTTGCTCGGTTTGAACTGCAGCAGATCGTCTTGACCATGCCTAAATGCATTGAGTTGCTGCCATGTGATTGGCTGATTAGAAATTTGCATTAACGAGCAGTTGGACAGGTGTACCTAATAAAGTGGCCGGTGAGTGTATATCATAATTTTGCTTTATAGAAAGTATGTGGGCAAGCACGTGTCATATTTGATTTCGATTTTTTTACTTTAGTGTGTTATTTACACTTGAAAACATTTTAGTACAGTAAAGACAAAAGTTAACCAATAATAAAGTGATGTTAAAAGTTTATTTGAGTTTACCATAAAAGCTCGACAGAACACTCAGCAGTGCAGTCGAACTATATTTTTTACGGACAACAGAAGTAATTATGAAATTACATAATATAATAATTATAAAGATGAAGTTTAATCCTACTTAAGTGGGTACGTTTAGTTAATTACCTTCAATATATATTTCAACTGTAGTACATTTTCATTTTCAACTAAATAATGTGCAATTAAGTGTCTAAAGACATTAAAACACATAAGAATATTATTTCTAAAATAAGCACATATTAAGGTGCATTTTTCTTTCTCAAGGGCATTTATGTCTTAAAAGTAAAAAAGATAACATGTATAGAAATTAATAAGAAATTAGTTTATGATTCAAATAAAGATACAGTCAAAACATTTATCAAGTTATACAATTTATTAATGATATAAAAGTGTATGTAATTATTGTAAATTGGAAAAGTTGCTGCTTAACTGTTTATAATAGCAATTTGCATATACTCCAGAATGTTATGAAGAGTGATCAGATGAATTGCATAGTCCTTCTTTGCCATGAAAATTAACTTAATCCTGAAAAAAACTTTCCACTGCATTTCATTGCTGTCATTAAAGGACCTGCTGAGATCATTTCAGTAATCGTCTTGTTAACTCGGGTGAGAATGTTGACGAGCACAAGGCTGGAGATCATTATGTCAGGCTGATTGGGTTAGAATGGCAGACTTGACATGTTAAAAGGAGGGTGATGCTTGAAATCATTGTTCTTCCATTGTTAACCATGGTGACCTGCAAAGAAACGCGTGCAGCCATCATTGCGTTGCATAAAAATGGCTTCACAGGCAAGGATATTGTGGCTACTAAGATTGCATCTAAATCAACAATTTATAGGATCATCAAGAACTTCAAGGAAAGAGGTTCAATTCTTGTTAAGAAAGCTTCAGGGCATCCAAGAAAGTCCAGCAAGCGCCAGAATCATCTCCTAAAGAGGATTCAGCTGCGGGATCAGAGTGCCACCAGTGCAGAGCTTGCTCAGGAATGGCAGCAGGCAGGTGTGAGCGCATCTGCACGCACAGTGAGGCCAAGACTTTTGGAAGATGGCCTGGTGTCAAGAAGGGCAGCAAAGAAGCCACTTCTCTCCAAAAAAAACATCAGGGACAGATTGATCTTCTGCAAAAAGTATGGCGAATGGACTGCTGAGGACTGGGGCAAAGTCATATTCTCCGATGAAGCCCCTTTCCAATTGTTGGGGCATCTGGAAAAAGGCTTGTCTGGAGAAGAAAAGGTGAGCGCTACCATCAGTCCTGTGTCATGCCAACAGTAAAGCATCCTGAGACCATTCATGTGTGGGGTTGCTTCTCATCCAAGGGAGTGGGATCACTCACAATTTTGCCCAAAAACACAGCCATGAATAAAGAATGATAACAAAACACCCTCCAACAGCAACTTCTTCCAACAATCCAACAACAGTTTGGTGAAGAACAATGCATTTTCCAGCACGATGGAGCACCGTGCCATAAGGCAAAAATTATATCTAAGTGGCTCGGGGACCAAAACGTTGAAATTTTGGGTCCATGGCCTGGAAACTCCCAAGATCATGATCCCATTGAGAACTTGTGGTCAATCCTCAAGAGGCAGGTGAACAAACAAAAACCCACTAATTCTGACAAACTCCAAGAAGTGATTATGAAAGAATGGGTTGCTATCAGTCAGGATTTGGCCCAGAAGTTGATTGAGAGCATGCCCAGTCGAATTGCAGAGGTCCTGAAAAAGAAGGGCCAACACTGCAAATACTGACTCTTTGCATAAATGTCATGTAATTGTCGATAAAAGCCTTTGAAACGTATAAAGTGCATGTAATTATATATCAGTACATCACAGAAACAACTGAAACAAAGATCTTAAAGCAGTTTAGCAGCAAACTTTGTGAAAACTAATATTTGTGTCATTCTCAAAACTTTTGGCCATGACTGTACATATGTTGTCACAGAATAAAAAATAATGTACACTGTAAATAATTTCCATAAATTGGCAGTTTTTTTCCAGTATTTTTTCATTTGTGTGTTTTTTTTTTTTTTGGTTTTTGTTTTCAATTATTTATGCTTTTAAACTGCATTACGGGACCTTGATCTTTGCTCTAACAACTTGTGATGTTGATGACATCTTGCACACTTTCTTTTCGGCTTAGTCCCTTTATTATTCTGGGGTCGCCACAGCAGAATGAACCACCAACTTATCCAGCATATGTTTTACGCAGCGGATGCCCTTCCAGCTGCAACCCATTACTGGGAAACACCATACACTCTCACTCATTCACACACATACACTACGGCCAATTTAGCTTACCCAATTCACCTATAGTGCATGTCTTTGGACTGTGGGGGAAACCGATGACATCTTTTATAGTTTGAAATTATATATTTTTCTGGGTTGGTGTTGTAAATTACGTAACAAAAATCTGTTAATAAACTGCCAGTTGTTTTTTTCTGTTATTTTATCGACTTAATTTCCTCTATATATTATTTCTTATGCAATATATTGTTTCAAACTACTGAAATGTCACTAAAAGTCACTTGCACACTTGTATTTGTTTATATTTTTTGTATTTTTACATGCAATATGTATTATATTGTAACATCAGAAGTCGACAGAGCAGAGATCAAGGTCTAATAATGCAGTCCATAACCCTAAATAAACTTGTCAATCTCAAAATACGGAAACTATTTGATGTATTGATCTTTTTTTACAGTGAACCTTAAAATTTCAGGGTTATAATATGATATTATATTAATGTGATATATAGTTCTTAGGAGCGACATGGTGGATCAGTGGTTAGCACTGTCTCACAGTCCCGGCTGGCTCAGTTGGCATTTCTGTGTGGAGTTTGCATGTTCTCCCCGTGGGTTTTCTCCAGGCGCTCCGGTTTCCCCCACAGTCCAAACACATGCGCTATAGGTGAATTAAATAAAATAAATTGGCCATAGTGTATGTGTGTGAATGAGTGTGTATGGATGTTTCCCAGTACTGGGTTGCAGCTGGAAGGGCATCCGCTGTGTAAAACATATGCTGGATAAGTTGGCGGTTCATTCCTGTTCTGTCATTCTGTGTTTAAATGGCACTAGAAATAGGCTTAATTTTCATCCAATTTTCATTCTTATTTCTGATATTAATTTTGGGGTGAAATATGAAATATGATCTGGGCGTATTTTTGGCAGTTTTTGTGAGAAATATAAACCTGTATATGCTGTTGTCGTCTCAGGTGGGCTGGCAGTTGAAGAATCTGGTGGAGAAGCTCAGAGAAGATCCTCAAAATGTGACCCTGATGGTGAAGAAAAGACCATCAGGAACCTGCAGCTTCACTCCTGCACCGCTGAAGAACATGCGCTGGAGACCCCCAGTCGTCCAGGTACTGTCCTTTATGTCTGTTAAGACTTAGAGTTGTAGTTAACAAGCTATTGGCATTAGGTTTGTAGAAAAGTCTGCCTTTCTGCATGATTTTGGACTAACTATTGCCCGCTTTGACTTATTTAAATTGCTGTAAAAAAAAAAAAAGCATTAGTAAAAGGTTTTAGTCATGTATAAAGTACACACTTCACCTTAAAATGAAATGAAATAATATACAGTATACATCAATTTTTTTAACTCATAAATATTAAATTTTTAATACTTTTATTCAGCAAAGATGCATTAAATTGAGCCAAAATATATTGTTATAAAAAATTATTATTAAAAAGCAATAATTTTGATTCATTAAATGTCAAAATGTGCTGCTGAAAATGAAGCATTATTTGCCATCAGAGGAATAAATTTGATTTTTTAATATATTGAAACTGAAAATAGTTATTTTAAAGTATTGTCTTTGGCAGATTAATGCACACGACCATCAAAATGTGCATGTAAATAATAAATACGTTTATTCAGCAACGATGCATCAAATTGACTAAAAGTGACAATAAAGACTTTTACATTGCTATAATTGCGTGTTTCCCAACCCTGTTCCTGAAGGCACACCAACAGTACACATTTTCAACCTCTCCCTAATCAAACACACCTGAATCACCTCATCAGAACTTTAGAAGAGACTCCAAAACCTGAAGTTAATAGGTCAGATAAGGGAGACATCCAAAATATGTACTGTTGGTGTGCCTCCAGGAACATGGTTGGGAAACACTGCTATAATTAATAATAAAATTAATAAATAAATAGAATTATAAACAAACAAAAGAATAAATAAATAACAGAATTATAAATAAACAAACAAACAAATAAAAAATAATTAAAAAGATAAACAAATAGATAAATAAAAATAAGTAAATAAATAATAAAATAATAGTAAAAATTATAATAAATAAATAAATAACAGAATTATAAACAAACAAGCAAATAAATAAATAACAGAATTATAAATAAATGGACAAACAAATAAATAATAATTAATTAATTAAAAAAGATAAACAAATAGGTAAATAAAAAAAAGTAAATGAATAAATAATAAAATAAAAGTAAAAAAATAATAAATATTAAATGAACAGAATTATAAACAAACAACCAAATAAATTAAAAAAAATAAACAAATAAAAATAAACAAAAAGTGATTGCTGAAGATTTGACGTGTTGATTGGAGTAAAATTCAGTTGGCTGCTGAAAATTCAGTTTCAGCTAAATTACACTTGAACATCTATTAAAATAAATGATTATTCACAATTCTAATAACATTTCAGAACACTTTTTTTCTTCATTTCATATTGCTTAAGCTTTAGTATAATAGTACAAAAATTCACAGTGAACCCCAGGGAACACATTTGTAAAGAGTTGTGAGTGGTTTACACCTATTATACTTTTTTAATTGACCAAAAGTAGCAATAATGAGTTATTATTGACCAGTTATTTCCTGCTTATTACTGCTCCGGGTGTGTGTTCACGGTATGTGTGTGTTCACTAACTGTGTGTGTGCACTTGGATGGGTTAAATGCAGAGCACAAATTCCAAGTATGGGACACCATACTTGGCCACACTACACTTCACTTCACTTCACTTCACTTCACTTCACTTCACTAATATTTATTTCCAGTAAATGTTGAAATTCGACACTGATGACTAGAGTGATGACTGCTAAAAATGCCAAACTGCCATCACAAACCTAAAATTTATTCTAAAATCGAAAACAGCTATTTAAAATTGTAGTAATATTTCCGTTAGTAATAACTGTTCTGTATTTTTGATTGTTCATTTAGACTTGATTACATAAATGGAGCAAAGCATTTTTCAAGTTTTTACATTAAAAAAAACTTTGAAATGCTACTGTAGATTGTCATACACAGTTTTCATAACATTTGTAAGTTCTCCATGTGTTTATAGACCACATGTGGTGAGGACACTGACCTGGACAGACTGTTGTACATTTAGTTTATTATAGTTTTTAAAACTTGTCAAAAAAAAGTTATATAATAAAAAAAGTGTATGGTAAAATTCCTTAGGGTTTAGTCCTGTAAGTCTGAAATTTCATTCATAATGGTCTTAAAAAGGTCTTAAAAAGCCTTAATTTTGAAACCCTGTTTGCTATAAATAGATTGTTATAAATAGTCGTGTACAAATATCGATTGTGCTGCTGGGCAGGGTGCGAATTACAGGGGGGTTTGGGGGGGGATTGACCCCCCTAATTAACTGTGCGTTCACACCAGAGGCGCGAGTGTCAAAGTTCGCTCTGGCCGCCCTGGTGACAACGCTGTCTGCCTGTACAACTTCGCCGGCGAGAGAGTCAAAATGTGCTACATTGATCTCGTATTTAAAGGAGTCGTTGCAGCATATCAGCAAATCAGTTACATTCCTGCATAAAAACAAAAAAACATGCTTTCTAGTGTGAAAATGTTGCGCACTTTTTATCAAATTCATTTAACTATGGAAGATCAAGTTGTTGCGTGTGGTGTGGCTTTGCTCCACTTATCCAATATGTGTCTGTATGTCTGAAATATTCTGAAGCAGCAATACTGTTTTGTATTGTTGCATGAGATTTCTGCTTTTTTAAAGAAAAAAAATATATAACCTTAATGCACATCAGTAACTCACCAGTAACTTTTTTTGAATGTATGTCCCTTTAAGAAAACATCGTAAATAATTGGAAATCCGGCGACGGCAATAATCAAACCCTTGGGAACAACTGTGGTCGGAACCAAAGTTCACAGGGCTGTGTTCTCTGGACTCCTCTCAAGCGGTGGACTTCTATATTCCGATTGCTTGCCGCCTAACCGTGTCATAGCTCATTACCATAAAGTTGACTTGATTTCAACTCTCCTCGATGCCCACACCGGCCAAGACGCGCCGCTCTGCTCCTCGCCACCGGCTCCCAATGACTTCCGACGCTCTTGCCGCTTTCGGTGTGAACGCACAGTAACGCTTGATCCCCCCCAAAAGGACATCAAAACAAGATGTATTGGGGGTCAGCCCTTTAATAGTAAGAAAAAGCTGTCTTCAATATTTTCTTTCTTAAATATTAATAATTAAAAATGTATAATATAAATATACATTTGACCCCCCCCCCCCCGCCCCCCCCTCCCCACAGTGGTTCATACCACTGTGATGCATTCAATAGAAAAGGAAAAATATCACTCAACAGTCTGAAACTGGCAGTTCTACAGCACCAATAGACATCTTAAGTATTCACAAAACACGTTTCTTGCAAAATATGTTTATATCTGCATAAAGCCTAAAAAAAAAGAAAAATTATAACACGAATTTGTATAGTTTGACCTACAGTAACCTCTAAATAGTCACTAAATATTCCTCAAAACACTGAAAACGTATCCATTTTATTAATAAATTAGAAGTAATTTAAATACATTCATAAATTTGAGTCACTGAAGCATGTATTATCAAACTACTACCGAAAAAGTAGCACCCCCCCCCATCGTCAATGTATAATTCGCACACTGCTTCTGGGGCATTTTACTACATTAGTGTTTCTGTGTTTCACAAACACCGTGAACTCTCATTGTTTGAACAGGAGTAGATGGGTGTTTGTATGGGTGTTGCAGAACTAAAACAATGAAACAGTTCTTCCCCTCCACACATGCACGTTGACTTGCCTCAGAAAGCGCGTGTTGGTGTCACACAGTCATGTTGATTAACAGCAGTGAGGACTCCAGGGCTTTACGTCAGGATGTGTGTTTCTTACCTGATTAAACTCCCGGTCCAAATGTCACACTGCCATTGATTGTAGAAACGCTGGAGCTAATATTAGACTCTCCCAAAACCATCGCCTTTCTTTCTTTTAAAGGTCAGACTGTAAACCACCGCTCAAGAAACACGCTTTTCATTGTGCGAAAATTGATTTATGATTGTAAAAATTCACGTATTAAAATTCAAGTATAAATGACACTTCAAACCAGCCTGTTTTTTGATTTTCACCAAAAAATGAACTCAAATGACCTCTCCTGGTGTGTCCCGGCCTTTATAGATTGACAGATCATCTTGTTCAACCACAGACACCTCACAAATTCAAGCTTTTTTGATGTTTAAAAGCTTCACATAGAAGATTATGTCCATGATGTAATGATGGGTGTGACAACAAGGGTCGGATCCAAATGCAGCATTTATTAAGAGTAGTCAAGCAGGCAAGGTACAGTACAGGAGCAGACAGTAGCATATAGATAATCCAAAGAGTAATCGGTATAACAGGCGAAAAGGTCAAGGCGAGAGGTAAAACAAACATAAACAGTAAAACAAACAAGGGTCAAAAACATGGTTAGACTATTGACCTTATCCTTCGCGTACGAGCGGGCGCAGCCATTTGAATCTTTTTGGCTCGAGACTTCCAGTCTCATTCACTTCCATTCATTTTTAGACGTTAAAAACAGCTCGTTCTGCTGCTTGATGTTGCAAACTGATATTTTCTTATTATATTATTCTGCTTTGTCTGTATAGTCATGCACACACTTGTTTGTAGAGCAAGTAGTTTGACCGTTTTTCTGCCGTTTATTATTCCTAGTCATTTCTCCCATAGGCAACTAAATCGGAAGTTCTAAAATAATTGTAAAACGAGCGCACTTCCGCATTGAAGAATAAGGTCAGTACAGGAAAACGTATGAATTTTACACATGAATATTACATATTCAGCCCATAGGCATGCGAAAGTACTCCACAACCACAAAAACTATGACGCTCAAATGCATGTAGTGTTTCTTTACAAAATTATATATCGCCACCTACTGGCCTGGCATGCATAATACACCATTTTTAACTTTTTTTGTGGATTCGTGTAGACGGGGATCAATTTGACAATGTTAATACACTCAAAAAAATAATTTCCTGTTTTTAGTATGTTCTTCAATTTCATAGCATCCATAACACCCTAGCAGAACTCATATGTGACCCTGCAGAAAACCAATCATAATGGTCATAACTTTGAATAAGTAAGTTTCCATTTATGTACACTCAAAAAAATAATTTTGTTCAATGATTGTTCAAACTACTTATTTAAAATGAGCTGAAATAACACAATGCTTGGGATTTCTTGGGGACAACTTAATCCGCTTAAGTTAACTTAATCGATTTGTGTTGGGACAACATGAATGAATTGTGTAAAACCCTGCATTTTTTAACTGTATGGTTTGTTAGGATAGAACAATATTTGAATATGTGGAACCTGAGGGTTTCAAAGAAATCTTAATATGAAGTATTTAAATATAAAAATGAAGTACTTAGTAATGCATATGTTACCGGCAATGTGTGAAATCCCGATATTGTATGTAGAATACCTAGGAAATGTATAGAATGCCTGATGGTTTTAGGCAAAGTATGAAATATCAGTTTTTTAGCCTACTTTTTCTTGGCATTCTATAGACCATTTCAATGTGGCGATGTCACTGGCCCATGAACATTTCGTGCTTGTTGCCAAACTATTTCACAACTGTAACAAGAGGCAATTTAATCATATCGTAATGTTAAAATGGCTGCCATAACATGATTTATCAATATGTGGACCTTTTTGGATTCTTGAAAGCTATGGAAATTAAAACTGCAATACAGGAAATACATTAGGACCATTGTTATTGTTTGCATCCCTCAAAATGGTCTATACAATTCCTAAGTATTATTAGGCAAAGTGTCAGAAGAGAAATTTTTGGTAACTGGTTCGGTTAAAAAATAGCAGCGTTGGCTCTTACTTGAGGTAATTCATCGTAGAACCGTCGTTGCATGTCAACATGGCGTGATTCCTGTCCTGGCACTACACTCCCTTCCGACATGGTCACACAACAATCCACGGGGAAACGTTACGGGAGAGCGTCTGTGGAACCTCAGCCGGACGTCGTGAGAAGAGTTATGGCAATATTGTCTGTGATGTGGTAGTGGAACCTCGTACTGGCAATACGCTGTCTTACAATAACATTCAACACTCACGTGCTTCGATCGGCATCATTAAACAACGACCCAGGCGCCACCGGCAACATTAGTGATGGGAAAAATGGCGGGGGTAGGCCAGTTACATACTTTGCTGCATGGCAACTCGGCATACTATGGAATGTCTAGGCAATGTATAAAGTAGCAGTCGTTTCATTTGATGTTCGATTAGTATAACACATATACTAATAAAACAAATAAGGTTTGATTTATTTATAGAAGGAAATGTCTTCATGGGAAATGATCTTTGATTAATATGCTAATGATTGTTTATTTTATTTTACTTTATTTTATTTTATTTTATACTTCAGTCTCCACAGTTTTGTTTTATTTTACTTTACTTTACTTTATACTTCAGTGTCCACAGTTTTATTTACTTTACTTTACTTTACTTTATACTTCAGTGTCCACAGTTTTGTTTTATTTTACTTTACTTTATACTTCAGTCTCCACAGTTTTATTTTATTTTACTTTACTTTACTTTACTTTACTTTATACTTCAGTCTCCACAGTTTTATTTTACTTTACTTTATACTTCAGTCTCCACAGTTTTGTTTTGTTTTATTTTATTTTACTTTACTTTACTTAATA